>LBNU01030166.1:25532-35892 GCA_014162995.1 Artemisia annua | reverse complement strand
TACGCTATCGTACAACAGCTGTTAGCTAGTACGTCCCGAGCTCCGAAGTAGTCTTAGCTCCGATGGCATTGCCTCCGGAGCTGGGTTCGTCACCCCAACTACTCCGGAGGACCGTTCCAACATGTGCTATTACTTCTTTATGATTTTCTCGTCTTAGTGGTTTAAGTGTGATTATCTCCTCCTAATTATCCGGAAGAGACTACACCGCATCATACATAACACACAAAAATAAACCGATTACCAACCCTAAACACACTCTCACACACCCATAAATAAACAAATAACTATCTTTCTTTCACATTCCTGCACACAAAAAACACACACATAACCCTTTTCCTCTCATCCATCTTTCATCTCACATGAAACACGCGGCTAATCTCTCATCTCAAATGTGTTATGTTGTAAAGTCTTTGTAGCAACCCGTTTACCCGACTAATGAGCCACTATCAGTATTCCTAAACAAGCATGATATACACAACGTTTCATTAGTAAGATCCCAGTATCATGGGAAGATAATTAATAAAACTTGCGTTTGAGCTTATAATTTATTTTCGAACGTATAAAATATAGACGTATTGTGTCCACGAAAATTACAACATCACAACAATTATCTGGTTGATATAAATCTCAACTATTGATCAAATATGTGAGCTATATTTTTACCTCCTATTCCGACATCCTAATGTACATATTGAAGATTGTGTTTGCTTAAAGAGAACTTGATAAACCGCCTCCCATTTTTTTATGTTGATGTAGGACACAATGAATTAAACTGGGGTGTAGTATATGGCCCGTTATATAAACTCTTGGAAATAATTTTGTAAGCCGCTTCTGTGAAGTGTATTCCATCCCAACTAACATATGTATCCGGTTGATCACACACACTTGCGGATGGAAGTCCACATTGCGCCAATAAGTTGAAATTATATGGCCCTCCTCCTCCACAACACGCCTTTAAAACCCCATTTGTGAATCCTGCAAAATGTGAATTCCAGTCCAATGGGAGCATGAATTGATTATGTACACATGAAACTACATAAGTGGTTAAGGGTCAAAAGGGTCACTTTTAAGTGTTAAAAACCACCAAGGTGGCCTAGTGGTCAAGAGTCTTGATGTCTTTACTAGAGGTCTCATGCAGGCACGGACCCAAGATTTTTGAGAGGGTGTTGCACAATTTTTTTTTATGACCATGAGTACTAAAGTTGCCCGAAAAAGAATTTATCAGGTAAAATTGGGTGTTGCACGAGCCCAGTAAAGACACATTTTATAAAAAATTTACACTTCGTAGCCTAAAATTAGGTGTGGCCCGTGCCACACCCGGCTCCCATGTGGGTCCGTCCCTGGTCTCATGTTCAAACCTAATAAAACCAATTTAGATGACTTTCAACACAAATGACCGTTTCGACCCATTTGGCATGTTCCCTTCTTTTCAGGTTAAATCTTTTAGCATGACTCACTAAACCCGTCAAAGATTTTGATTTTTTTTAGGTAAATGAGTTGAGATTGCCAACTGTAATGAAGACCCTTTGTCAGAAAGTAGTTGGGCGTAATAAATCATCATTATAATTAACACGGTACCTACCAAATTTATTAGGAGAACTGTAGATCTGCAGGGCAGCATTGTAGTAGTCTGCATAGATGACGTTGACATTAGGATGAAGCTCTCGAATTTGGTTTAGTTTAGTTAGCAGGAGTTCATTGTAATGTTCAGCAAACTCATTTAACCGAACAAGGCAACCAGTTGTGGGATCATACACTTCATTCTCAGAATTATATACTGTCAAAAATGATGGTAAGCATCCAATCGGAAAGTTTCCTGGAACAACTAGAGTCTGAGCCCCCATTGCAATCAACACCTGTACATAAAAACATAAAATAGTGAAGCTTAGGTATAATGTCCTGAAAGAGACATCTTTTTGTGATGATTGATGCAAATTTGAAGAATATGTGTGATATAGATTTTGGTAGTGATAGTTTACTCTTAATGTTTTAATATGCATTGTGTATGGTTTCAGTAGCTTCTTACATTGACTGCTGAGACGATGGTATCAATAACAGGAGGAACTAATGATTCTAACTCATCGACTTTTTTTCCTTCAAATAATATTGGGTAATTGAAATCATTTCCTCCAATCTCTCCCATTAGGATCAAAGAATTTTCAATAAACTTTCTACAATCTGCCCACAATAGAACCGAGACTCACTAAATACTGTTAGCATCATAATTATGAATGAAACTCGTATAAATGCAATTGTATTCTTGTGGAAGCATATGCGAACACGTAGTTACCTGAAACATGGCCACAAATAGAAGGCAATGAGTGTTTAAACCATTCTAACTGAACCTCCAAAGATGCGTGTGTCAAAGGATTTATAATCCCTCTTGCTGCAAGAACTGATGGATTCAATGCAGTTGCACCCGTCACTGCATAGTTTACTCCTTGTCTAAATGCCACAGCATTGTCAGTCTCTATGTCATGCAAATATGGTGGTACAAATGGCAATCCCAGACTCTCAGCTATAAAAACCAAGATAAAGATGAAGTGTTTTACGAGAAATACCTACTCCTTAGTCCTTAACTAATGCGTTGTCTAAAAACTAAAACACAGTATAGTTAATCTTTGTTTACTAGGATCAAATTTGAATCTGAAAAAAAGATAGCAGTTCGCTTTGCACACTTAGCTTTATAATTTACACATGTACTCGTCTACATTTAGCTTATCTAGACATTTATTTGTGTGTCACATTAACGAAATGATATGTAAATGTCACACATGCATCTCGTCAACAGTTTCCTATACGTTTAGAAGCCAGAACAGTGACATTTGTAACAAACAACAAAATTAGATTTTTTTTTTTTTTTTTTTTTTTTTTTTAAAGGCAATATATTCCACACCAAAAGAGACTCGGATACAAACAAAGGCAACCCCTATATTAAACAAGTCGCTTAAATATAGAGGACCCAAAAGAAACCAACATATAGCAATTATATTGAAGAATTACAAATGAAACTAACAAAATTAGAATTATATCTAATTTCAAGCTCAACACCACAATCCGAGCGTCAAAATAAAAAATGAATGGCCACTTAGCATTATAGATGTACATTTTGCTGACATAAGCATCAACTCAACATCTGTTGATGTTATAATATAGTAGCAATTATTAGTGGGTTAAAGTGTAATTATTCAATGTACAGGGATTTATTTGTACTTAGTTAAATAGAGTTAAGATTAGACTTAAACTAAAATTGCTTGGTGTGCAAGGCAAGCAATGTAATTATGGAATTCGAATTCCACAAGGATTGTACCCACTCATCTATATTATCTATAATGCATTTACACCATTTTCCTTAATCTTTAAAGTTCAATTACCAAATACCCTAGATTAAAAGTGGTAATAACATCCACTACTAAATTAATATTTTAAATATTGTTTAATCCTCAAACTTTTATCATTTTTCGTTTATAACCCATAACATTTTTTTCTCACAATGACTACATATTGAACCCATAAGTTGCATCAAGGGTCACCCCAAAACACAAGTAAGCAAGTATACTTATTTCCGCATACATCGTCGCTTTACGCGGGTATTCATCTAGTCTCTATAAATTAAAGTGAGGGGGTGCTAGTTTGAACATTCTTCCTTGCTCATTCGTTAATTAATTCGATGTAACGTTTGGGGTCATGTGTGTGTGATTACTTTGAGTGAATATTCCGCGCGCTTTCAAGGTTTGTTGGTCTATTTATCTAACAGTTGAGCTTTGACAATTGACATCTTCAACCGGGAGGCGAAAATGGTTTAAAATGGGTTGATGCATTTGAATCAAACTTTAAAATGAATTATCTAAGTAATAGGTTGAGATTTAGATAAAAAAAAGGTTTTTTAACATTGAAAGAATAGGTTGTATGATGAGTTGAATAACTCAATTCTCAAGTAATGTTTGTAAATGGGAATCTGATGCTTGAATATATCACCAGAGACTAAGTAGGCTATAACTAGGCTTGTGGCGCATAATTTAGAGGGCGTTTCTTTTTTACTAGAAGAGGAACGATAGTGGGTTCCACTAATTTAATAGTATTATTTTTTTAAATGAGGCTCACTTTTTTCTATTAATGAGTCTATATTCACAAGGCAAAATAACTCAAGGCCTCCCTAATAAGAGGCTTATATAGGAGTAGGCCTCACTATCCTTCCCATCTAGTAAAAAAAGAAACAGGGCCTAGTTGGTTCCAGATTTGAGGACATCTAGAACATGGTCATGTTTCCCTGATAAGTCAGGACACTGTCTTCCGCATATTGTCGTAGGGGCAGGCCGGTCAGCGTTATCAATTATCAACATATCTAATTTAAAAACTGAACATTCTACTATATTACATCAAAATTCACTAATATACAGTACTACATGCAATATTATATACAGTGACCAATGTAGATCAAATAACTTACCTAAGAAATCGATAATAAGGCGACCATTGGAGCACCGACCAGTGGATTTATCAGGCAAGGATTCTCCATAGGGCGGACAAAAAAACGGAATAAATCGAGCAGTAATGGAAGCAACTTGTTTTAAGTTACCTGTATCAGCAAGTGAGTCACCAAAGCTGATGATGGACGTATAGCATCCATTACCATACAAAGTACTAACATTACATAACAAAAGCACCAATATCACCAGATGACGTGAAGAACACATCATCGTAGAATGCATGGTGGTTCTTCTCTTGTACTGTAGCTACTTATTTCTATCTTTGCTCATTTATTTATATAGAGAGAAAGTATGAGTGTAAATGCCCGTAGCCCCTGTATATATACTAACCAACCATATTTGATTAGACAATCATATTATTTTCAAACTTTTAAAGGCTTGATCACTGTGAGAAATATATCTTTTTTCTTTTACTTAAAAGGAACATTCTCAAAATAGACAAAAATCAAAGCATAATCCACTAAAAAAAAACATTTCTTAAAAGAGGTGTGCTACACCCACATAAAGTTTACAAAATTTCAGCCACTCGCTGACGTGGCAGAGTGCTGATTGGTTGATTTTCTGTGGCCCACAGAATACCAACCAATCAGCACTCTGCCACGTCAGCGAGTGGTTGAAATTTTGTAAACCTTAGGTGGATCTAGTATTTTCCTTCTTAAAATAGTCTTGTTCGACTAATCGATAATGCAACTCCATTAAGATTTTGACACGTTTCATATTATCTATTATTAAAGTATTAGTGATTCGTATGTAAGTTAAACCGCTATTGATGTAGGGGTGCATCGAGTCAAATCCGGACCGGACCGAGACAAATTTAGCCCAAAACCACGGACTGAGGACTGGACCGAACAGGTCCGGTCCGGTCCGATTCTTTGATCGGTCCGGTCCGAGAAGGCAAAAATGGTCGGTTGTACGTAACAGTAGACCGGACCGAGGACTAAACATGAGGTAAAGTGTAGACTGAGGACCTGCCCAAATAGGCCCGGTCTGCGATCCATTATGCTCACCCCTGTATTGATGTGACTTTACACTTTTTCGTGTGACTAGTGGCTATCGACCTTTTATGCTATCAAAGTTTGTTTTTCTCAAAAATACAATAGTCGTCATATGCATAAAAAAATTTCACCAACCGCTAGTACTTTTTAAATTAAATATGTTACACGTGTCAAAATCTTTCTTCGAATTGAACAGCCGGTTAGTCATGCGAGTCTATTTTGAGAAATGGTTTTATTTTAATTTTTTTTATTTTTTAATTTTTTATTTCTATCATATAGATCAAGCTTTCATTTTTAGTCTATTCTTGAATATTTCTCTTTATTTAAAAGAAGGATAATGATTAATGAGGTGTTTAAAACCATCTCACATGGGCAAACTTATTGTTACTTCCCTTTTCCATATGTGCAGTTATCACCGTTTGATAAACTCTCTTTTTAAGGTATTATTTTGTCAGTTTGTTTCAAAATTAATAGACACCGGATATATTGTTATACGAAAGTTTGTTCTAGGAAACTGTTTTGATATACAAAATTAAACCATTAAGTAAATAACACTCCTTATACTGTAGTGATAAGGTACCACTAAATGATCAAGTGGTAACACACGTTACCTACTCACAAAATTTATGAGGTTCCAAACTCACTAGTTACATATTTGGGGTGGGCAAAGAAATGGTTAAAAGTAGTTAATAATTTAGGTTACGTATATCTGAATAAAAGACTCGTCCTCCCTAATGGGCCAAACATGGCTTTGTAGAAGACAGTAGTACTACACATTTTCATTAAGTCTATATTGAGAGACAATTTTTCAGTTTCATTACGCTGGTTCTTGTTTACTTAACTTTTGTTGAGTTGAAACAATTGCAATTATATATTTCTTGTGAAGCCAATAAAATTATATAACGAAAAACCAACAAGTGAAGATTTAATAATATGGTGACAAAATTCTTGTTGGACGTCGACCACATTAAAAATGCAATTCATTGATACCAAACAAGACATCAATTACAGATGCAATAAATACAACTAGTAGCATACTCGCACAATGCGGCGGCGGATACCCTGTAATAAAATTTATGGTGATGAATTGAATGTTTTTTAATTTTATGTTTTTTGTTACAACAACTTTTTAGATGGTGAGATTTTTTTATTTTTTTATTTATTTTTTTTTTTTTTGTTTTGAGTAATTTAAACTATGTTGATCCTTTAAGTTGTACAAGTTGGTCCTTTAAGTTGCGTAGGTTATATTTTTATGTTGGTGGTTAAGTGATTGGGTTAATAGATTTTAACATATTAGTAGCTTGATTAGATTGTACCATGTTGTAAAATTGTTGTATTTTTGAGTGAGGGGTGGTTTAAGAAGAAAAATAATTACATGTGTTTAATATACATGGTTGTGCATAAATTAATTGTAAATAAAGCTTTAATATGTGTATTTGCTTAAAATTCTATTTTAGGAAGTCTTAAAAAGTTAATAGTAAGTATAAGATATATAGATTATCATTACTAGATGATATTAAATTATGGGTTTTGCTAACCACAACTCACGGGATTGTGATTAAGGTTACCGTATGTTTATCAACACATTTGAAAATAATGAGTTCATTAAATGTTATTTTAACATAAATGGTAACCTTAATCACAAAATCATGAGTTGTAGTTAGCAAAACCCATTAAATTATTAATAACTAGTTCTGTAACCAGTGAAACTCACGGGGTTAAATTTAAAAACAATGAAATCAATCAAGAATATACTATAGACGGACATCTAACCGATCAATGATCAATTGTTAAAAATACGTGAGTAAAGAACCGGGCGGTATAATAGATGGCATTCCTCTCCGCATCTTGCATTGTACCGTCCATATGCAACAATCACAACAACATCAGCTGTGTTATCTCGATCACTCACATTGTCATTGATTTGCTTAACGTATTTTCTAAAGAAGGTGCATTTGGCATGCCTTGTACCTAAAAAAACCAAGTTGAAAACTCATTCGTGAACATATACCGTGACCAAATTTTAAATCTTGCATCGAATATGAGCATTTAAGCTTCCAATTAACAGCAACCCTTTAATATTGAGCATGTACGTTTAGTCAACAAAATGAAATTAATCTTTTAAAATTTACTGTATTATGTTTCTGATTTCATATTTGAATGTTTTATTAAATGAATTGCTTCATTGGAAATAAGCTTTTTAAAAGTAGAATTACGCTTAAAATATCTGGTACATCAATAAACTATTCAAAAATTGATATTTATATCTCTGAATGTAATATTTTTACACAACTTTTTATCCAAAAGACATGATCTTAGTATTTGGCTTTAGGCCATGAATAGGTTTGAGACGTCCTAGCAATCTAATTAACCACTGTGTCTTTTTATTTTATTTTAGATCCTTTCTTCTAGATTTTTGTTGTACTCATTCATGTAAGCGTAATGAAATAAACTTAGAAAGAAAGTAAAACTTCATGAGCTTTAGCAAACAATTTTGGGCTGAGCACGGTTCAAAACCGGACCGGACCGACCAAGACTAACCAGACCGAAACCGATTTGGTCCAAAAGTCCAGACTGAGAACCGGACCGAAACGCTCGGTCTAGGTCCGGGTCGGTCCGATCCGTCAGTTGGTCCGGTCCAACAAGGCATAATAGTCGGTTGTGGACAAGACCGGACCGAAGACCGAAATGAGAAAAAAGGGTGGACCGAGGACCGGACCGAATTAAGTTTGGTCCGATCCGGTCGGTCCGGTTCAGTCCAGTTCCTCGGTTCGTTCTGGTCCACGGTCTATAATGCTCACCCTAACTTACACCAACTAATCATCAATAAGCTTAGCCAGCACCGTTAACTAATTATGTCATGCTTATTTAGCCATTTTCGCACATCACTAAAGTTGATTCTGAAATCGAAAAATACCAATGGGAAATGTAAAGTAACTATGAAACGAACGACCACCTTTCATCTAGCTGCAAAAAATATTAGCATGTTTGTCAAAAGTATAAACACATTTCAGTATTGGGTTAATAACCAAACACTTTCATTTAACTATTGCTTATCCTCAAGTCAAATCGGTAGCAATACAAACGGAGATATGTGAGCCTATTGGGGCACACATGTATACACTGAGAGAACGTTTATTAATGTAATTTATATATTTAATAGTTATATTAATATGATTCACGAAATGATTTAACAGTCGTTAGTTATATTAATATGATTCACGAAATGATTGTTTGTATAAAATAAATGATCAAATCTGCCCTCAGTTCATTCTTGAGTTTTACAGTCGTGTCCGTACCTTTAGTGATACTGAAGGTAATGTCTTTCTTGACTTTTGGATCCAAAACCAAAACATCACTTTATCCATCACCGAATTTGGTGATATCCTTGATATTCCTTCCGTTGGTCAGTGTGCATACACCGAAGACCACTCCTTGGACTCTCTATTTTATCATCTTGAAAAAGAAGATCCTTATCTCACTAAACTTCCTGATCCCGAAACCATTAAACAACATGTATGTACTTGTCGAGTCGTCCATACGCATCAAAAGCGTGATGGTACAATCGTCCACCTTGATCCTAACCTATCTATCTTAAAGAAGTTCTTCCTGATCTCAAAATTTGGGAACTTCTCCTTCGAGAAAATTTCCTTTCTCTCAGTGGAAACCGAGATCATGTTCCGACGAGCTTGGCTCATATGCTCTATTGTCTAAGTAACGAGGAACCTTACAACCTCGCTTACTACATGGCTAAGAGAATAGCCAACATTCGTGGTCGTTCCAATAAGCTCATTCCCTATGGTATGTTGCTTACTCGTCTTTTTCGTTGGTTCATGACAAAATTTCCTCATCTTCTCAACACCGAATATCTTTTGGTCGACCCCGTCATGAAACCCCTAGGAGGTCCACAATGTCGCACTAAGCAACGTAAGGACAAAAGGGTAAAACGGGCTCGTAAATCCACCTCCGATGCTACCTTCTCCTCGTCCTCTCTTCATCATGGATCATCATCACAACCTTTGAGTGAGGATGATGTTGAAGTGAACAAAGAAGGGACATCTCATGCTCAAACTCCTTCACCCAAAAAATACTTTCGTGACCTTAATCTATCCACTTTCAAGAAAACAACCGACCTTGGCTTTAGTGATACTAACTTGACAAGGGTGATGCAAAGACAAACCGTGATGTACAATTGGCAAGTGGAAATGCACGGGCAAGTGATGAGTGCTCAAACACTCATCATTTTTGGTCAATTCTGAAATGCAAAACATCTGAAAACACGCAAAAATGCATCAAAATGATGAAAATATCCAAGGATCGTGCTTTATATGTCTCAAATGCAAAATGTTTAAAAACAAATGAAAAACGAGCAAAGTTTGCAGAATTGGCAGTTTTAGTCCCCCAGCTTTCAAAGATTGGCAAAAGTAGTCCCTGGAGTTTAAAAATGTGGAGTTTTATCATTCAAGGTCCCTGAAATGTTTTAAGTTGTCAAAATTGGTCCTTGAGTGAATTTTTGGGCAAATGGCAGAAAAGGTCCCTCAACTTTTGAAAATTGGCAAAAATGGTCCTTGGATGTTTAAAAGAGGAAAATTTGCATAAATGGTCCTTGTGTTATTGGAATATGGCAACTTTGGTCCTTATGAGTACTTTGGGAAATGTGCAATTTCAGTCCCTCGTGTTTGGTAAAAGTGCAATATTGGTCCTTGTGATTTAACATAAACCAAACGGCCCTTTTTACCTTATAACCCAAACCAAAACAAACACCCCAACTCCAAAACCCAGCCTTTTACCCTTTGGCCCAACAACAAAACCTGGCCCAAACCCAAAACCTTAACCCCCGTTTAATATTTAAACTGGTCAAACCAGTGTTTGACC
>LBNU01030166.1:0-21858 GCA_014162995.1 Artemisia annua | reverse complement strand
AATGTCTTCCACCATAGCCACCACATCCCACAAAGCCAAGAAACCAAGGCTTAACATCAAACCATCTAAGGAAGTACTCCTTATTGATCTCACACTTGATGATGATGAAGACACTCATACACCATTGAACTCCAACTCAACTTCATCCATCTCAACTCCACTTGCTCCCTCCAAAACCATATCAACTAGGCAAACCTCATCTTCATCATCCACAATTAGGGCAACAACACTCTCTTTAGCACCTAATCCACATCAACCTTTGGCATTAACATTCACACTATCACCCACAACTCCTCTTGAGCTAGTTCATTCCTCAACATCATCATCCGCATCACCACTAACACAACCACTAATGGGTCACCCCATTCTTTACCCATTTTAACCACATAGCCTTAGTTGTCCATGTGGTCATCACAACCTAGACCTCATTGTTCATCTTATAGATGAGTTGGGTCTCATGTTCTCTTACCTTGAGCATCTCTTGACACCACCTCAAGGACCCATCATATCACCTCCTCCTCCAACCAATAGCCCAAGAAACTAAGCTTTTAAGTTTAGTCATCATCAATAAAAACCTTAGGAACCCTTTTTGATTATCAAGAAATAAATCTTAGGACCTCAATGCCACTTGAGAATGTCACATGTTTCTTGTAATTGTCTACTAGTCTAGTTATTGTAATCATACTTTATATATGATCTTTTATTAATGAATGCATAGGCTTGTTTTATTTCTCTATTCTCTTTATGGTTGGATCATTTTCTTTGGTTACTTAGCCTCTTTGTTGTATGGTTAGATATTTGTCAATATTGCTACTTGTTAGATATTGTATATATGTCATCTAACTTTGTTTTGTAGCAATAACCATTGCTCGATTCCTTGGTATGTTCTAAATGAGGGGGAGTATATATCAAGGGGGAGCTTTGCAAGTCTTTTTGCTTCGACAAAAAGGGGGAGAAGTAGGATATAAACTCACACTAAAAACTTGTCGAAACTAGTTTTTCACATAAAATGAGTTTATGTTTTGTCATCATCAAAAAGGAGGAGATTGTTGATGCAAATAATGTCTAAAAACGTTATTCTCATCTTTCGATATCTTTATGTTTTGATGATAACAAAATGTGAAAACATCTTACGTCAAAATTAACGTAAACAAGTTTTTAGTGGATATATCCGATTTCTACGTTAATCACTCTAGGTATGAACAAACAAATTTACAACTTGACAAATGATCAAAGAAGTGAATTTGTGTTTTGAACTTCACATTTTTAGCTTGACAAAACTTTTTTTTCAAAAATACATTTTACAAATTATTTTTGAAATATAAAGAAATGTTTTATTTGGGAAATTCATTTCAAAAATCCCCAACAGCTATATTTTACCCAAACCAGCTCCAAACTCCCCCAAATAAACTTTCACCACTAAAGAAAAATTTTGGAGCATTTTTGTCTGGCACGGTACCACGGTACCACTACATTTAGTGGTACCGTGTGACAATTAGTGGTATCGTCCCTTTAAAATGGTCAGATTTCCAGTTTCTATAAATTCCACCTCATTTCCCAGATTTTGGCTATCCTTTCACACACATAACTTTCTGTAGTCATATCCTCTGTAACACCCCCAAATTTGTGATTTAGCAGCGGAAAAGTAATTTGGGTGTTACGGGGAGGATCGAAGTCATTTTCACATAAAACAGCTGAAAAGAGGCGTTTTGAAAGTTATTTGCCATTCAAATAATACTTTTGATAAATGATGAAACATTTGTTTTAAAAATCTCTTTAAAAGATATAAAGGCTTGTAAGAATGACATATTTGATCTTTACACCATTTTAATTTATCAAAGTAATAAATGCCCGCTCCATGTCTTGTCCTGCTCCGTTAATTACCTGAGATACACATGCTTAAAAGTGTCAACACAAAGGTTGGTGAGTTCATAGAGTTTAATGGAAAACCATTTATTTCATTAGATTCATGAGTATTTGGTAATAATTGTAATAAACATTAATAGTGATAAAACTAGTATTGAGTGATGTTGATTATAATCACAGATAAATCATATATATATTCAATCAAATTCAAGTATTGGAGCATAATCCTAACATGAGATGGAAACTCATGATACTAATGTAGTGAGACCTATAATTCAAGTCTAGTGAAATACCTATACAGCTGTATCTAAATATATGTGGGAGACATATATTTTCTTATTGATATTGCTCCAAGCCTCATGACACACAAAACGTTAACAAATACCGTAAAACGGCGGGTGATCATCAAGTCAATGATGATTTTGCCCTCGAATTATAGGTGATTTGCCAATTCCTATTTTTGTTTCAAATATAGTGTATCACGACTAATACGACTAACCGTTAGGCATTCCGTCAAGTATTAGTGGGATAGGATGTCAAGCCTCAACAGGTTTCGAAGCTGTTCACTATATTCGCGCTCACAACATGTGATTAATGGCTCATGATAGAGGGACTTTATGGCGTTAAGGTAACTTAGGCAATATCGGAGTAATGATGTAACTAGAGTATATGTGCTCTTCCTAGCATGTATTTCTGTTGAAACATAGAAATATGATATAGAGATATGGGAATCATTCAGGATGTTATAGTAAAATCAAATATCATGTCACAGTAATCAGTTTGGAAACATTATCATCTGAGTTCAGTAATTCTAGTCAAGCAATTTGCCAGTAACATATATATCACATCTTAAGTCATAAACCATATCAGATAAGTATTAATTAGGAAATTGATTTGAATCATGTAAGTTATTCATATACTTATAAAATTATCAAAGTATATGTAAGCATGTATCTCCCCCAAAGAGTTAAAACAAGTATTAGAAATGGGGCTATGACTCACCTGGAGCGATATTGAAAATGATGAAAAGTAGATTCGGGAGATTATGGGAACGATTATGAAAACGTCTTCAATATGTATCCTGATAAATAAATTTATCTAAGAATCTAACCAAATACTATTTGGTATATACGAAACGGATAACGAATAACGATTAATGAATAATGATTAATCGTTATGATGAAAGATGATATGCAAATGAAATTCTTACGTTTATAATAATATAACAAAATATGTTATTATTTCCAAAGTTCTTCCCTTTTAATGATGATGAAAACAATATATAATGAATATGAGTTTAAATATCGTTATATATATTATTAACGTAAAGTTAAATAATATATAAATAAAATGTAATGAAAATGCATATGACGTGATGGGGTGACGCAAAATAGAAAATAAAATAAGAATGTCAAATAAAATATGTTGGTCCTTGTCCTTTTCCAGTTTTTACACTTTTAATCCTAACGGTGTTATCGTTACACCATTAGTCCTTTTTATATATAATCTACAATTATAGTCCTCTACATGTCCAATATTACAACCTGAGCTTGGAATATCAAATAATATCAACTTCTCTTACAAACTTTCTGTTTTGACAGTTTCAGTCCAAGTTTTAAAGGGTTGGCAGTTTTAGTCCTTTAACATGAAATCGCGTTACAATTTTAGTCCTTTTTACACAAAAATGACGGGATAAATATTCTGAAAATTTCTATAGCTTTATTATGCTTATTACAACTTATTTCAACTGCTTACTTTTGAAAATAGCTAATTTTTATATAAATGGGCCTTTAATTTATACTAACAAGGCCCGTTAAGAAATTTAGAGGCGAGGAAATGAAATTAGTTTTGGGCCTGGACTTGGGTTATTTTTGTGATTCTAAAAATGTTTCATATGGGCCTGATGGGCTGTTTAATCGCAAAGTCTTATTGGGCTTGGTCTCAGCCCACACCGAATTTATTAAGTTTTATTTTCTGGAAATTCAAAATATATACCTATATGTGTCGATCAAAATGAATTAATTTAGGTGTGTTCGAGAGCGTATGATGTCAAAGTTAAAACATGAAATATGTAGATTGCTAGGTCGTCTATTGGCTTGTGCAAAAACATGTATATGTTACGTTTAAAAATCCGTATTTAAATTAATGGTTTGAGGCCTAGTTGCATGTTTTCAAAACCTGAAACTTATCAAATAATTTCTAAGTGTTGGTGAATTATGTGAGTTGGTCGTTTCAATTTGGTCGATTTAGAGTGTCGAGACGAGTTTATCTTTACGAGTTATATAAATGAAAATGATAGCTAGCTAGGTGGTCTTTTAGTTCGCGTAAAAATATTGAGGTGTCGTTAAGTGACTTTGAGTTTTACGTGGCCATTTTAGTCGCTACTTGGGACAGTTTTTGTACTAGTAAAAGACTTAGTTTATTTTCTAAGTAATTTCATGTATTTGTACGCAAGTTAATCTAGGTTCAACGTGAGTATATTTGATGTATGTAACATAAATATGAACGTGAAATATGTGTGTGTCGTGACTCCTAGGCCTTCCAAGATAGAGGCTAGTCTTTTGTGTGATTCGATATGATAATATATACGTACAAAATATTTATAAATCTTTATACCTTTGACACAAAATAAAACATGATGCATGCAAATTTTTAACGTGAGAAATGGATTCAAATGAGTTGTAAAGGACTTACAACGCTTCTAGGATGCTAGAGGATCGAAAGAAATGGAAGAAAACATAAGAGATATACACGTTCGACTATAACCCAAGTATAACGATTATAGTTTTAAACTTGTTAACCCTTTTCTTGCTTTCAAACGTTCATGAAACAGCTCCTGGTTCTTCGGAGGTGAATTTGAAAGAGTTGTGAAGTTTATTATGAGTATTTTTGATGGAAGAAACAAGAGGAGGAAGCTAGAGTGCATATAGTAAAATTTTATAATACGTATGATACAAATATTTTGANCAAAATATATACCTATATGTGTCGATCAAAATGAATTAATTTAGGTGTGTTCGAGAGCGTATGATGTCAAAGTTAAAACATGAAATATGTAGATTGCTAGGTCGTCTATTGGCTTGTGCAAAAACATGTATATGTTACGTTTAAAAATCCGTATTTAAATTAATGGTTTGAGGCCTAGTTATATGTTTTCAAAACCTGAAACTTATCAAATAATTTCTATGTGTTGGTGAAGTATGTGAGTTGGTCGTTTCAATTTGGTCGATTTAGAGTGTCGAGACGAGTTTATCTTTACGAGTTATATAAATGAAAATGATAGCTAGCTAGGTGGTCTTTTAGTTCGCGTAAAAATATTGAGGTGTCGTTAAGTGACTTTGAGTTTTACGTGGCCTTTTTAGTCGCTACTTGGGACAGTTTTTGTACTAGTAAAAGACTTAGTTTATTTTCTAAGTAATTTCATGTATTTGTACGCAAGTTAATCTAGGTTCAACGTGAGTATATTTGATGTATGTAACGTAAATATGAATGTGAAATATGTGTGTGTCGTAACTCCTAGGCCTTCCAAGATAGAGGCTAGTCTTTTGTGTGATTCGATATGATAATATATACGTACAAAATATTTATAAATCTTTATACCTTTAACACAAAATAAAACATGTTGCATGCAAATTTTTAACGTGAAAATGGATTCAAATGAGTTGTAAAGGACTTACAACGCTTCTAGGATGCTAGAGGATCGAAAGAAATGGAAGAAAACATAAGAGATATACACGTTCGACTATAACCCAAGTATAACGATTATAGTTTTAAACTCGCTAACCCTTTTCTTGCTTTCAAACGTTCATGAAACAGCTCCTGGTTCTTTGGAGGTGAATTTGAGAGAGTTGTGAAGTTTATTATGAGTATTTTTGATGGAAGAAACAAGAGGAGGAAGCTAGAGTACATATAGTAAAATTTTATAACACGTATGATACAAATATTTTGAGGGGACATGAGCTACTATTCAAATCAGTGACTAAGAGGTTTGTATGTTGTTTTAAGACCTTAAGATTTATGTGTGAGAGCTAGAATTGAGGATAGATGTCTTGATGAATCATATATATGTCGACTAGTATAAAACTAGTTACACGAATTGAGAATTCGTTCATCACTCGACTATAGTTGATAATTCTGAACATCTAAGCATGAAATCATCCTAGAAATAATATTTGGAACTTGTAGAAACAAATGGGAGTCGAAATGGTTGAGTTTTGGACTTAAGCCTATGTCGAGTTGGATTGAGTTTGGTCAAATACTTTGCCTTCTAAAAACGTATCAATACTCGACCTATGGATCTGAGATTGCGCACACGTATAGTCGGCTAGGTGAGGAACGAGGTGGTGCAAAAATATATATATATGTCGCGTTTAAAATTTGAGAGAACGATGGTTATTTTGTAGCTTGATTAGTCGATCTATATATAAGAATAATAGAAATGAAAATAGTTTAAGGAATTGGGCCGAGTGGACTTGGGCTGAAATATTAGGGGCCCGTTTAGTTTGTGATTAGTGTTTAAGTATATTTAGTTAAGGATTTGTGAAATATTAATATTTCGAATAACATGTCGAGAATTGGTTCCGTCATTTGGTGAATTTTGCACTATTGTAATCATGACCATTTAATATAATAAGAAAAATTTCAAATATTTCCGTAAAAATGGTGATTAAAATAATGACAGAGATTTATATAAAATTAACCGTTGTTAATTATATGGATTTTTGCAGTTCTCTACAGTACCCAGCTGTCATTCTGAATTTCCTCCCGAAATTCAGATTTAACGTGTTTACTTGAGTAGAGAATTATGAACAGAGGGTTGTCGAGAGATTTTATTCCAAAAATCAAGGAAATGTGATTCAGTTAAATTTATCTGTACTTGACAGGACAAAGTAGCTGATGTATTTAAGGGATGTGAATATTGAAAATAGTGGTCATGAATAGTAAAATAACGGCTAGTGAACAGTATTCTAACGGTCGGGAATAGTAATTCCAACGGCTGTGAATAGTGCACTAACGGCTATATTTTAGCCTATAAATACCCCTTTCTAATTTCCATTTCTTCCATCAACAATTTTTCTCTCATTTCCTATCTCAAAATGCCACACCTCATCACTATACTAGCGATTGTGTACGTAGTCCTTGCCGCTATCTACTTAGCGTATGTTCCAGATGAAGACTTTGGATTCTTGGTCGCGATCTTGTTGTTTGTCCTACCTCTTACAGTCCTAGCCATTACCGTAGACAAGATATGGGGATAATAATCTCGAGCTAGGGTTGTTTTAAATTTTAAGTTCTTGTTGTGTTTCTATGTACTCCTTAACGAATATGGAATAAGACTCGTTATTATCTTTAATAGTTTGTTTATTTTTATCTTTCAGCATAATTAGAGTGATTCACCCTATGGTGGCTCTTGCTATTGCTGGGTTGGTGGGAGTCTTTGTTGCCATAGCGGATCAACCTATTGAAGATTCCATGATTTATATTGTAATTATTGTAACATTTGCAATTCCGATGCTAATTATTTGTTTATTTATTAATTTCCACGGATTCAAATAAAATTTTAGCTATTTGAGTTTTCCATCAGTCTTTGCGAATTATAAGAGTTTTTCCTACTTGTACTTTTGTTGTTTTCTCATCATAATGATGAGAGGATGAGATAAGTATTTGTTGTGGTTTGTCCAATGAAATATTCATGAACGTTTTATTTAATCTCTATATTTTGCTTTGGAATGAGGATTGTTATTTAGATACCTGATAATATGACTGTTCCCTTCATAACATGATTCTTCCTAAATTAGACATAGTTGATCATGCTATGTATAATTGAGGACCAAATGATGTGATGCTTGGCTCAATCATAGTGGTATTTATGTTTCTTTAAATTATTTTAGATGGTGTTCAACGTGTCATTTTTATAATATAACAGCGTAATTTCTTTTTAAGAATAATGTAGAAAATTTTCGTTCATACTATGAATCAGAAATTTCTAGGGTAATAACAGTATATT
The DNA here is from genome assembly GCA_014162995.1 of Artemisia annua. Classification (NCBI taxonomy): domain Eukaryota; kingdom Viridiplantae; phylum Streptophyta; class Magnoliopsida; order Asterales; family Asteraceae; genus Artemisia; species Artemisia annua. The sequence goes on along the minus strand of LBNU01030166.1, from coordinate 13,985 downwards.
GTTATTCGGTAAATGGAATAGAAATTTAAATTGACGTAGATTATGATTATTATGGAAATATTACAAGGTAGATTTTTTGATACGGTAGAAAGATAGTTGTTATACTTAGGTTACATCCATCGTAACTTAAAGTAAAATACAAGAAAGAAATACAACTTAGGGAATTTTTGAACTAGAGTTTATTTATTTACAACAGGAATTTATTCATCTGCCTAAATCTAGTTGTCATTCCCTTGATACTATCGAAGTCATTAAAGATCTTTCATTTTCTTGCAAAAGTCTTGGCCTTCCAGTTGACATTGTAGTTTGGACATTGTTTCTTGTAGTGCCCTTTTACACCACATCTATTGCATACTACTGTTGCTGATCGTTCTTTTTGGTTCGGATCCTTACAGCTATTTGCCTTGTGACCTGTTTTCTGGCACTTCCTGCACTTAACAATGCAGATTCCTGTNCTATCTACTTAGCGTATGTTCCAGATGAAGACTTTGGATTCTTGGTCGCGATCTTGTTGTTTGTCCTACCTCTTACAGTCCTAGCCATTACCGTAGACAAGATATGGGGATAATAATCTCGAGCTAGGGTTGTTTTAAATTTTAAGTTCTTGTTGTGTATCTATGTACTCCTTAACGAATATGGAATAAGACTCGTTATTGTCTTTAATAGTTTGTTTATTTTTATCTTTCAGCATAATTAGAGTGATTCACCCTGTGGTGGCTCTTGCTATTGCTGGGTTGGTGGGAGTCTTTGTTGCCATAGCGGATCAACCTATTGAAGATTCCATGATTTATATTGTAATTATTGTAACATTAGCACTTCCAATGCTAATTATTTGTTTATTTATTAATTTCCACGGATTCAAATAAAATTTTAGCTATTTGAGTTTTCCATCAGTCTTTGCGAATTATAAGAGTTTTTCCTACTTGTACTTTTGTTGTTTTCTCATCATAATGATGAGGGGATGAGATAAGTATTTGTTGTGGTTTGTCCAATGAAATATTCATGAACGTTTTATTTAATCTCTATATTTTGCTTTGGAATGAGGATTGTTATTTAGATACCTGATAATATGACTGTTCCCTTCATAACATGATTCTTCCTAAATTAGACATAGTTGATCAGGCTATGTATAATTGATGACCAAATGATGTGATGCTTGGCTCAATCATAGTGGTATTTATGTTTCTTTAAATTATTTTAGATGGTGTTCAACGTGTCATTTTTATAATATAACAGCGTAATTTCTTTTTAAGAATAATGTAGAAAATTTTCGTTCATACTATGAATCAGAAATTTCTAGGGTAATAACAGTATATTGTTATTCGGTAAATGGAATAGAAATTTAAATTGACGTAGATTATGATTATTATGGAAATATTACAAGGTAGATTTTTCGATACGGTAGAAAGATAGTTGTTATACTTAGGTTACATCCATCGTAACTTAAAGTAAAATACAAGAAAGAAATACAACTTAGGGAATTTTTGAACTAGAGTTTATTTATTTACAACAGGAATTTATTCATCTGCCTAAATCTAGTTGTCATTCCCTTGATACTATCGAAGTCATTAAAGATCTTTCATTTTCTTGCAAAAGTCTTAGCCTTCCAGTTGACATTGTAGCTTGGACATTGTTTCTTGTAGTGCCCTTTTACACCACATCTATTGCATACTACTGTTGCTGATCGTTCTTTTTGGTTCGGATCCTTACAGCTATTTGCCTTGTGACCTGTTTTCTGGCACTTCCTGCACTTAACAATGCAGATTCCTATGTGATGCATCCCGCATTCTTGACACAGGGGTTGACTTCCATGATAACCATTTTCAGTAATAGGTCTGGCGAGGCATTCTTTGTTAGCTTTTTGTTGGTATTCCCACTGACGATGATAGTTGATACGATCTTCTAGATGTTTACGATAACAGTCTTGAGTATTGGTAAAATTGCAGCAGATGGGGTTGATGGTTCCTATCTCAGTGAGTTTTCGCTTTTGGTTATTTCCATTAGGTATGACTCCTTGTCTAATCCCTTGGTTGATTGTAGGGATAGTCATTCTTTCAGGAGCTTTAAAGTGAGCTGGCCTATATTCCATGAAACTTTCTTGGTTATTCTTACCAGGTATACCCGTCTCTCTTCTCGGATAAACTATGGTAGTCCCTTCGAGTACTACTGACACGACGTTGTTTACCAATTTCTTGATGGATTCAGGAGTCATGGTGACTTTAGATGATGATGGAGTATATGTATTGTTCATGTTGTCCATCTTCTGAAATCATTAATGAAACCCAACTTAGAATACATCCAATGTTAGAATAATTCAATAATAAAGCTAATTATTTCATTGATGATAGACTGAATTGAATCCCTAATGTAATCTAATTTCAAGATATGTCTGGTTGTATCATAGATAAATGATCAACTCTTGATATGGGATTACTAAGGAACAAACTGACTTGTCTAGTAAAAATGATGTTAAATAATCTTCTCTCCATTCTTCAAGTTCTCTCTTGAAAATTTATTCTTAGACAATTCTTTGGTTTTTGGTTGATTATGGTATGTTTAAGAAATCTTAACAATTGTAAGAGATCTTACGGTAGATTGGAATAACTTTGCAGAAATCAACATGATATTAATAACTTGACTGATTGTTTCTGTAAAACAAATGATACAAGCTCTTTTATTAATATGTCATTGATCTACGTAGAGTCATTTGTTTATCAAATGAAGTAACAAATGATGAGATTTTTTGCATGAAGGTATGAGGATTCATTACATGCATGCTTGATATGAAAGAAAAAATTGATTTATAACAGAGAGATATAACAGAAAAGGAGGTTATTATACATTATGATTCGATTACATGCTCTGGAAAGTTCCAGATTTATTGAAAATTACATGAAATACTAACCAAAACTATTTGGTTTAGTAGGTACAACAAGGATACTTGTAAAATTTAGCTTAGTTACGCCTCTAACGTAAATATCTAGCTTCTTTCTCAAGTTCAAGTTGTGCAAATTCCATGTTTGAGAAACGTTCCTGACACATGTTCATTTGATTAGCCAACATAGTCTCTAATGCGGAAATCTTTTGACCCTGGGTTCTGGCTGTGTCTCTGGCCATCCATAGGGTTCTTTCAATATCTTCAACTCTACCATGTGTATGACCGTGTTCTTTTCTTGCATAACGGATTCTGGAGTCCAAGTTTCCAAGCTCCTGGTTGGTTTTGTCCTTTATCTCACCAACCTTCATTCCTAATCAAACACTGCTCGTCTTTCAGCATCTGCTCTTTGAAACAACGTGTCAAGGTTACGGTCGTACCATTCCAATCGCGTTGGTTGCAAATCCTTTAGCTGTTCAGTGTGAGCATCTAATACGCCGGCTTGTTGACAAATAAGAGTCCACATAGAATCAGAGGTACTTATATTGTAGTCAGATGATTTAGGTGAGGATAAATTATTTGGAATATCTAGTATTAACAGCCTCTCTTGATGTGAACTTTGTCCAATTCCGAATGTTGCCTGGCTACCAATCAAATCTTCATATGATTCAGTGTTTCTCCTTAGTTTTTGACGTAAAGGTGAACAAATAGGTGACGATGGGAGTGATTTTTGAGTGAGTTCTATATCAGGCTGGGGTTGTGATATTTGTACATAAAGACCTTCAGTATTCGGAGAATTTTGATAGATAGGTGATGTATTAGTATTACGGAGAGTAGTTTCGACATTCACGGGAATTTCAGGAGACATGTTACTGTAGTAACCGAGAATAGCATTTATGAGTATTTTATACGTTAAAGATATAATACTACGGATGAAATAATAATTGTGTAAGAGTAACTACTAAGCATGTAACATAATCTTATCAGATAAGGTATTGAGCACGGCAGTCTGCAGACACGGAGGGCATAAAATAGTATGGTGTAAAATCATTCATTTCAAAAGTGTAGTTATAGTTTAATGTTTGAAAACATTTAGTTCTCTATAACGTTGGCTCTGATACCAATCTGTAACACCCCCAAATTTGTGATTTAGCAGCGGAAAAGTAATTTGGGTGTTACGGGGAGGATCGAAGTCATTTTCACATAAAACAGCTGAAAAGAGGCGTTTTGAAAGTTATTTGTCATTCAAATAATACTTTTGATAAATGATGAAACATTTGTTTTAAAAATCTCTTTAAAAGATATAAAGGCTTGTAAGAATGACATATTTGATCTTTACACCATTTTAATTTGTCAGAGTAATAAATGCCCGCTCCGTGTCTTGTCCTGCTCCGTTAATTACCTGAGATACACATGCTTAAAAGTGTCAACACAAAGGTTGGTGAGTTCATAGAGTTTTAATGGAAAACCATTTATTTCATTGGATTCATGAGTATTTGGTAATAATTGTAATAAACATTAATAGTGATAAAACTAGTATTGAGTGATGTTGATTATAATCACAGATAAATCATATATATATTCAATCAAATTCAAGTATTGGAGCATAATCCTAACATGAGATGGAAACTCATGATACTAATGTAGTGAGACCTATAATTCAAGTCTAGTGAAATACCTATACAGCTGTATCTAAATATATGTGGGAGACATATATTTTCTTATTGATATTGCTCCAAGCCTCATGACACACAAAACGTTAACAAATACCGTAAAACGGCGGGTGATCATCAAGTCAATGATGATTTTGCCCTCGAATTATAGGTGATTTGCCAATTCCTATTTTTGTTTCAAATATAGTGTATCACGACTAATACGACTAACCGTTAGGCATTCCGTCAAGTATTAGTGGGATAGGATGTCAAGCCTCAACAGGTTTCGAAGCTGTTCACTATATTCGCGCTCACAACATGTGATTAATGGCTCATGATAGAGGGACTTTATGGCGTTAAGGTAACTTAGGCAATATCGGAGTAATGATGTAACTAGAGTATATGTGCTCTTCCTAGCATGTATTTCTGTTGAAACATAGAAATATGATATAGAGATATGGGAATCATTCAGGATGTTATAGTAAAATCAAATATCATGTCACAGTAATCAGTTTGGAAACATTATCATCTGAGTTCAGTAATTCTAGTCAAGCAATTTGCCAGTAACATATATATCACATCTTAAGTCATAAACCATATCAGATAAGTATTAATTAGGAAATTGATTTGAATTATGTAAGTTATTCATATACTTATAAAATTATCAAAGTATATGTAAGCATGTATCTCCCCCAAAGAGTTAAAACAAGTATTAGAAATGGGGCTATGACTCACCTGGAGCGATACTGAAAATGATGAAAAGTAGATTCGGGAGATTATGAGAACGATTATGAAAACGTCTTCAATATGTATCCTGATAAATAAATTTATCTAAGAAACTAACTAAATACTATTTGGTATATACGAAACGGATAACGAATAACGATTAATGAATAATGATTAATCGTTATGATGAAAGATGATATGCAAATGAAATTCTTACGTTTATAATAATATAACAAAATATGTTATTATTTCCAAAGTTCTTCCCTTTTAATGATGATGAAAACAATATATAATGAATATGAGTTTAAATATCGTTATATATATTATTAACGTAAAGTTAAATAACATATAAATAAAATGTAATGAAAATGCATATGACCTGATGGGTGACGCAAAATTGAAAATAAAATAAGAATGTCAAATAAAATATGTTGGTCCTTGTCCTTTTCCAGTTTTTACACTTTTTATCCTAACGGTGTTAGCGTTACACCGTTAGTCCTTTTTATATATAATCTACAATTATAGTCCTCTACATGTCCAATATTACAACCTGAGCTTGGAATATCAAATAATATCAATTTCTATTATAAAATTTCTGTTTTGACAGTTTCAGTCCAAGTTTTAAAGGGTTTGGCAGTTTTAGTCCTTTAACGTGAAATCGCGTTACAATTTTAGTCCTTTTTACACAAAAATGACGGGAAAAATATTTTGAAAATTTCTATGGCTTTTTTATGCTTATTACAACTTATTTCAACTGATTACTTTTGAAAATAGCTTATTTTTATATAAATGGGCCTTTAACGTATACTAACAAGGCCCGTTAAGAAATTTAGAGGTGAGGGCATGAAATTAGTTTTGGGCCTGGACTTGGGTTATTTTTGTGATTCTAAAAATGTTTCATATGGGCCTGATGGGCTGTTTAATCGCAAAGTCTTATTGGGCTTGGTCTCAGCCCACACCGAATTTATTAAGTTTTATTTTCTCGAAATTCAAAATATATACTTATATGTGTCGATCAAAATGAATTAATTTAGGTGTGTTCGAGAGCGTATGATGTCAAAGTTAAAACATGAAATATGTAGATTGCTAGGTGTTAGGAATACGATTTTTGGATAAGAAAGATTCGGTCACCCAGATATGATTAAGCATTGTTTAGCTCGTAGTAGTTACATTAGTTAGTTATACGTAGTTTAGAATTAGATTAGTTCGCGGAAGAAGGACGGGTCTTTACCCACTGTATACCTGATCCGCAGCCCAAGTGGCACGCCCTAGTGGCAAAACCTATGTATATAAACCCCTCTCCATCCTTGGAGAGGGTAAGCCTTCTCTCATAATCTCATTTTCTTTTTTTGGGTTTACTCTCTAAGGCTTCACTTCTTTCTCTCTCTACTTTCTCTCTCTAGAACTTCTTTCTTTCTCTCTTGCTTGGAACGAACCAAACCACATGATTATTCATGTTTGTGATGTTAACTAGTATCTTACAATTGGTATCAAGAGCCATGGTTACATCCTAGGGATCTTAAAACTTGTGGTTTATGGTTTGTTTTGGTTTCTACTAGTTTAGGGTGGTTTTGATTCATTTTGGTGCTCGTTTGTGGTGTTTCTTGTGATCTTTCTTGTACTTCTAGGATTAGAAAGGTTAGATTCATCTAGGTTAACAGTTGTTTGGACCATATCTAGCGTTTGTGAGGTGTACGAATGGGTTTTGGAACTTTTTCTTGCCAGCGGTTAGCTCCTCGTTAAAGTATTCTTCACAGCGGTTAGTTTGGGTATTCAGCGGTTAGCAGTAGCGGTTAAGTACATGTAGTGGAGCGAACATTACGCTGTACTCTGTACTGTATCAGCGGTTAAACTCCAGCGGTTTACTTTACAGCGGTTAGTTTGGGTATTTAGCGGATAGTAATAGCGGTTAAGTACAAATAGTGGAGCGAGCATTACGCTGTACGTTGTACTGAGTTAGCGGTTTATTCACAGCGGTTAACTACTCAGCGGTTAAGTCAGTAGTGGTTACTTTACTAGCGGTTACTCTGTCCAGCGGTTACTATTCCAGCGGTTAAGTTTCAGCGGTTAAGTCTTAGCGGTTAAGTTTCAGCAGTCATTATATCAGCGGTTCACTCTTCAGTGGTTACTTTACTAGCGGTTACTCTGTCAGCGGTTAATTGTCAGCGGTTACTGTACCAGCGGTTTACCTATCTTAGCGGTTTTCCTGGTTGACTTTAGTAAAATCCCGGGAAAGAATTGATTTCTCGGTTTAAGTCACGTGTGTTGTAAAATCCCGTCTAAGACCTTGTCATCATGACTACTGTAACATCTATTGATGATATTCAAGCTGCTGGATCTGACACTCGACCTCCAATGCTAGAAAGAACGGACTATGAGTCTTGGTCACAAAGAATTCGCTTGTATTGTCAAGGCAAAGAAAATGGGGAGAACATTCTGAGATCAATTGATGAAGGGCCATTCCAAATGGGCACTACCAGAGATGTTATCTCCACTGGTGATGATGGGACAGTCACCCTTGGAATTGACAGACCTCGTACGTACAATGATCTGAATGAAGCTGAAAAGAAACGATATGATGCTGACATTCGTGCTTCAAACATTGTGGTACAAGGGCTACCAAAGGACATATACAAACTGATTAACTTCAACACTGAGGCCAAAGCTGTTTGGGACAATGTCAAAATGTTGCTAGCTGGTTCAGAATTAACAAAGGAAGATCGTGAGTCTCAATTGTACGATGAATTCGAGCACTTTAAGATGAACCCTGGTGAAAGCATCAATGATTACTATGTCAGATTCCACAAGCTTGTGAATGACATGAGAATGATCAGAATGACAATGCCCAACATCCAACTCAACTCAAAGTTCGTCAATAACATGTCACCAGAATGGGATCGATTTGTCACGGCTGTGAAGCTAAACAAAGGACTCAGAAACACCAACTATGAGCAACTCTATGCTTATCTGCAACAACATGAGAAACATGCCATGTATGATCGTCAGCTAAGAGAGAAGTTTCATCCCTCAAATGATCCTCTTGCTCTAATCTCCAGTGCTCAAGGACTCAACCAATTCTCAGCTGACTTAATCAACCCTCCAATCACTACTCAAGCAACACAGAATCAGTCTTCTCTTGGTCAAGCCTCAATGCAATCAGCAAGTGTCAAAACCAATTCACAAGAATCGGGAAATTCCTACATGGACAAGAGAATTGATAATCTCTCCAATCAAGTCTCTCTGCTGGTTCAACACTTCAGAAGCACTCTTCCTCAAACCAACAATCAACTCAGAACCTCATCTAATCCACGTAATCTTGCTGTTGTGGAAGATGGGCGTGTTGTGGTTCAAGGAAGACAAAATGTCCGAGGAAATGCTCAGAACAGAATGGGAAATGGCAATCAAGGACAAGGAAGGCAAATCAAGTGCTACAATTGTGGTGGGCTAGGTCATATTGCAAGAAACTGCACTGAACCAAAACGTCCTCAGAACTCCGACTACTTCAAAGATAAGATGCTGTTGATGCAAGCACAAGAGAATGGTGTTAAATTGGATGAGGAACAGCTGCTCTTTCTTGCTGGTGATGAAGGAAACTCCTTTGATGCTGATGTGGATGATCAACCAGTCCAGGATCTTGCTCTAAATGACCCAAACATCTTCCAGGCTGAAGATTGTGATGCATTTGATTCTGATGTTGATGATGAACCTACTGCACAAACCATCTTTATGGCCAAGCTTACATCTGCAGTCACATCGGCAAATCAATCAGGATCTTCCAAATCATCCATCATTTCTGAGGTACTCAAATTATATGACACATATGAAACATGTGCCATTCCAACGATACTCGATGAGGTTCATCAAACTAGTATTGTCACGCCAGATGATGTTGGTTTGAAAAACACTAATGTTTCCTCAAAACAACAACATATGGATAACAATAAAGAGTCTGATGAATCTAGTAGAGCATCTGAAGATACACATGTTGACGATGTGATGCACAATCAAAGGACTCATAACGAAGTAAAACACACCGACACTATTGATTCAAATTCTGCTGATATGGGTAATAGTAATGTTGTCCCATATGAGCAATACTTGAAACAAAGTGTCGAGACTGCTTTACCAAGTGATGACTCTTCCGTTAATAATGATACTTGTGAATATGATGAATATACTGCTGTTATACCTGATGACACCTTAACCACTAGGATTAATATTCTCAAAGATCAGGTGAATATGTATCAACAACGTGCAAAATTTGAGTTAACCGAACGTGAACAGAAAATGAATTGGCAAATGTGTACATATATTACCAAGAGGAATTTAAAGGAAGAAGAGTTAAGAGGGGAAATAAAATCTTTGCAAAATCAAATCGATCAAACTGTTAAACAAAAACAGGAGATTCAAAACAGTGTCAACACACTAAAATTAGATTTTCAAAGCAAAGAAACCAAACTTCTAAACGATTTTTCCCAATTAAAGGCCTTAAAGAACAAGCTTGAAAACAAATTGTACACACAAGGCCAAACCATTCAAACTGCTCAAATGATGCATAAGCACATTAAGCTTCGTGATAAACATAGTGATAAGGATACAGGTGTGCCTAAAACTAATTATCTTAGGAGCGTTAGTGCCTCTCAACCTGCCTTATATGACTATAATGTGATGCTTAAGCCCAATCATGATTCCCCTGATGTGCGTGATACAGAAGAGATTGTTGAAATTGAAACAGAAAATAGGAAAAGACTTGAGGATAAGATGAAGGATCCCATGTGCATAGCAAATCGTGTTAATATCAAGCCCCATAACTACTATGAGCAGAACCGATTGACTGTCTTTGTGCCACAAACTAAGTTAACCCCTGAACAGATTTTTTGGGCATTAGATGTGGAAAAAATGAAAGCTGAACTTCTTATGGCTTCCACTCCCCTTAAGTTTGCTAAACCCACGGTGTATCCTCCCAATACACCCATGAACCTAGTTCAGATAGCACTTCCCACTCAATGTAAAACTCTTATTAGCATGTATGTACTATATCAAATGTTTGCGCATTTTGACAAAACGTGTAAAAAGAGGATTACTCCAACGGGAATTACTGAGGGGGAAAGGGGTTTTGAAGTTACAAAAGAATGTTATCTCACAGAAGTCATTCCATTTTTTAAACAAATCAAAAACCATTTTGAATACATGGAAACATCACTTAAACAAGAGATAAATGAAATGAAAGAGGTGTTTAAAAACCAGGAACGTGAAAGAGAACAAACTGTGTTGGATCTTCAACATAGTGAAATTGCAAAGAAGAATACTCTTATCATGAATGATAATTTGATTGCTATGTGCATTGCTCAAGATGTGTTTTATACTGCTACTGATTCTTCTTTAACTGCTTCTCAATTTCATGATATGTCGGTTACTTTAAAGATTTTCCAGAATCATGTTGTTGAGCTTGAGGGGGAGAATTTAAAACTGTGCCAAAAAATTCAAAAAGATGATCATGATAACATGATCAAGCAATTTTCAAAACTAGAGGTTGATAATCTTAACTTGCAATTAAGATACCAACATCTAGAAGAAAGAATCAGAAATTCAAATGCCAAGACATCTTCGGATGCTCCTGAATTTGATGCATATTTTGAATTAGCCAAAAGGGATGAAAGGATTCAAGCTCACACTAACACGATTCGGAAACTGAAGCTTCAAATTGCACAATCTAAGTCGAATAAATGTGATGTGATTGATAATAAATGTGATGTGTTTGATTCCCAGAAACCTCCGTGTTTAGATTCTCAATATCTTCAACTTCAAAATGTCATTAACGATTTGAAATACGAAAATGATTGTTTTCAAGCTGAAAACTCTAAAATCAAACAACATTACAAAGAGTTACATGATTCGATAAAGATCGTGCGTGATAAAAACAATGAAAAGATAACTTCTTTGCTTAAAGAAAATGAGAATCTAAAGACTCAGGTGAAAGGGAAAACAAAAAGAACTGATGTTGATGCCATTAATATTTCTCTTCCCCTTAGGAATAATGCGTTTGTGCACAATGAGTACCTTAGGTATCTCAAGGATTGCCTAGATATCCTCTGCGAAACTATTGAAGAAGTTAGAATTGTGAGTCCTATAGACATTGGCATCCGTGATGTGTATTATCTCACCAACAGATCATATGAGCTTTTAGATTATGCCATTGGTACATGTCCTAAGGCTGATTGCATGCGTGATAAGACTAATGATGTTTCCTCTAAGGTTAAGTACAAGCATGTTGCCTTTAAAGTGCCCATAACTTCGCCAAAACATAACACATCAGATACCAAAAATCAAACAGCAGTTTCTTGTTCTAATGTTCCCATCATTAATTCTACAGGAGTAAAAGCTGTCACTAATGCTAGCGGGTCAAAGTCTAGTTGCAATACAAGGAATGATAGGACTTCGCCAACTAAAAGTGCTCAAGGAAAGAAACTAGAAGACCACATTAGGAACAATAAAACTAATCAGAACGTTGTGAATCGTGTTGATTCTAGTATTAACTCTAGGCGTACTGTAATTAATTCGAATTCTAAAACCAGCTGTGAAATCTGTAATAACTTTTTAAATTTTGGTAATCATGATCTGTGTGCTAAGACATGTTTGTATGCTTCTAAAATATCCCCTGGTTGTCATAATGTTTATTATAATCGTGAAAAACATGTTTGGAAAGCAATTCGTAGGTTGGACGTATTTAGCACTTCCATTGTCAGAGGGAAGTACCGGGTCCTTTGTCACCTCAGTTTCTTGTTCCATTTTCCTCATCGGAGAGGGAATAGGAATCGATGGTCCATTATAATCAACATGACATCTCGAAATTTTTGACAAGGCTTGAAGTTTTTCAATGTTGTTCTTAAAGGCCCTTAGTTCAAAGAAATCGTCGTCCAGAGATGTCATAAGAGGAAGGAATAGATAGAATTAAACGGTTACAGAGGATAAGAGATAAAGAATCAAAAGGGTAAGAGGGTAAAGATGAATATTTTTGGTATTTTTGATAAACATTTTGTAAAAATAATCACAAGTAAAAACAAGACTGAGGCAAAACAACAGAGAACTTAAACCAATAATCACAATGTGAATGTCTTCTTTGAAAAAGGTACACCAAATCACAAGTATACAAAGGCAAGTTTTAATCTTTTGTTTGGGAACTTATTAATGGTCATACACCCAGTTGGGTTGTACTCTGCCTTGATTTGCGGTGGTAATATTTTATGTAATTATTATTAACAAGAAAACAAATGTTTATGGCTTTTCGGTTGTGTGTGAAAAAAACTTGGAAATTATTTTTGGAATCGATTCATTAACCGAAATCGTTCCTTTAAGACTACTTGCAGGGTGGCGGGAGAGATAGAATGGGTCTCTCTTCGGTTCGCAATTTAATGTCAGAACCTCCGTATTCCACCTGTATAGGTTGTAATCTTAAAGAATCGAAGTAATTTAACTTCACGATTTGTTTTGTTGTTTATGATTTTTTTGATGTTGTTAAGACTTTAGGAAAAGTGTTAATGAACTTTTTTTGATATGAATAAGATTTTAACAAAATATTTACAAAGTGATGTGATTTGTACAAGGAGGGTTTTGAAAACCACTAAACTTAAACGTTTTTAAAACACGCAACAACCTCCCCGGCAGCGGCGCCAAAATTTGACTCCTCCCAAACTAACCAGTTAACCAGGTGTGGTCAACAAGTCAAATCTGAGAGAGGAGAGATCAATTTATGATCCGGTGTAAGCACAGTATATCCCCGGGTCGTTATGTCCCAGCGAGATTGAAATTGTGTTTTGGGAAAACGTTCTGGAATGAGTGATTTGAGGAAAGTAACCAGATAAAGATTTTGATTGATTTTTACACTACTGATTTGCTTGAAATGATAATGGAACAGTATTAACAAACACAGAATTACAAATAATCCTAAAAACGTAAATGCGTACTGAAAAAGTGGAAATATGCAAAAACAAACTACAGGGGGTGAAAATGCAACTTTTAAAAACTTAAAATGAAAAGAAACTTAAATTAAAAAGAAAATTATTTTTTTTTTGGTAGACTACAACATGTAAAAGTTTCAAAGCCTAGATCCAAACACAAAATTCTAAACAATTCTTGCCATTTTCGGGATTTTTTTGCGCATGTATGCAATTTTGACTTTTTTCAATTTTGCTAAAGTTGACTTATGTGATATTTGGGCTTAATCTTCTGAATGAATAAGATGTAATAAGCTTAAATGAGACTAAATCAAGCAAGTTTAACAAGATTGCAAGCCAAAATGGTGATTTGGTTTCCACCAATTCCAACAGTTAACTGAAATGAGCATTTAAACCAAGAATTTGACTTTTTGATAAAAGACCTATTGATTTTATTGATTAACTGACCTATATAGACCTAATAATACATGTATGAACTATCAATAACAACAAGGAACTAATGGAACACAGAGCAATACCTTAAACCAAACACACCTTAAAAATGCTTCAAATGTGATTTTCAAAGCATAACAATAATTCAGTCCATGAAATTGATTTGTAAGATTATAACATGATAAGATGAGATCATATAAGCACAAAAACATCATCAACAACAACAACAGCCTAATACATGAATCAAGATTATGCTACTATGGCAATGAACATGAAAAACTGAGCAAACTTGAATTTTAATGAACAACTAAGCTATTTTAAGTTATTAAACTAAGCAAATGTAAT
>LBNU01030165.1:30508-44630 GCA_014162995.1 Artemisia annua | reverse complement strand
CTGTATTGAAAGAAGGACCTTAGTCGTGTAAGAGGAAAGCCGACTTGGAAAACTGAAAGCACACAAAACCGTGCTAGCCATGCGTGTTATTTCGGTATTTTGCTATCGCTTGTGATTTTAAGTGTCCTGAATGTATATTTGTCATCATTAAAACATTACGGAGGCTTTGGTCGTCATTGCACCAAGAGACGGGTAACGACAAGAGAAATCGAGGAGTTGGCAATGTCTTTGTAAAGATGTTTGCAATCTGGTCATGTGTAGATATGTGTTGAACTCGAAGATTTCCTTAGCAAATAATAAACCTCAAAGGGTATTGTATTGATTGTGTACAAAATACCTGATGATGCATATCTATATATGCTAGTTACATAGTTTAGGGAATAAGCAACTAACTCACGTCCCTAATGGGTACGGCCCATCTATACAATTGGCTGGCCTGTTTAGTCTTCTATGGTCTAAATATCATATTATATGCTATGCTTTCATACTTATATGCCTCTCTTTTTCTAAGTTTTTAGGATGGTACGATTGCTATGCGTTATATGCTTACATAGTTTCTCTATCCATGCAATTTGACACAATCACTCATTCAAATTTGTTTGAGCACATTCATCCTCACACTTGCCGGAGGTCTTCATGTAAGCAGCCTACCTACTCTCGGGTTTGCCCTAGGGTAGGGGTATGATCTATCTACATTCCACCTCCCCACCGACGGGATTGGGTGGTGTTGTTTCTGCTGCTGCTGCTGTTGTTGTTTCAGGTTGTGACTTGTGAATGGTTTTTGTCCTGTCTAAGGTGTATGATATGCAACTCCACATCTTCCATAAACCAGTATGTAAAACGGACACCAGAATAAAAGATAATAGGATTGTGAATCCTGGTTTGGGATCAGGGTTTCAATCTTCTATATTTGAGTTCAGGATCCATCTTCTAAAGGGTATAAGCCTAAATGTATATGTATTTTTTATACACTAAGTACAGTTGTAAGTCTTTTAAGGTCACATTTGATGAGTGAGCATCCTTTAATACACTAATCGCTCTTAAGTGCAATATAGCCCTTATTAGGTAATGATTTCCTACTAAGGCCTATATCACTTTAGTTTATCCACGTTTCCCGACCTTGTGTAAATGTACATTGGTCTTTCTTTTAGATGTAAGTGTGTAACTCAAACAAATATGGATCCTCCACAAGAAACAAACACTAGTTGTGACGGAGCCTCTATTCTATGTGGACCCAAATGTGATCAATATGGTACTTGGGGCTATCACGCCAGATGGTATCGTTCTAGACTTAGGCCCTCATCCTACTATAATGAACAATGGTGTTGCTCCCCGAAGAATTGATTCCAAACTTGGATTTTACTCTTTGGTTTGAGAACCAAGCTTTGAGAGGTGCTAATGAGGAACTTCGTGCTCTTATCCGGGAGATGAGGGGGAGAGAGCTTATAGCTGAGTGTTTGTCCAATGATCTACGAGGTGTGATTGTTGCTCGCAATAAAGAAATCTCGTCTTATATGAACGAGATTGATCAGCTTCGTTACGAGCAGCGAGTAATGTTGTATGAGATTACCGTCTTGGAGGAAGAAGTTGTCCATTTGCGTCGTGGTCGGTCGTCCCGTCGCCGTCGCTAGACGGTCTTTGGTTATAAGGGTCGCACATAGTTGTATATCCGCCTCCGTTAGGCAAGTTTTCTTTTGATATGCCTATCACGATTATGGGTGATAAATAAATGTGCGTAAATGTAAAGTGGCTCGCTAGTCTATGTACTTCCACTTACGTTGTTGGTCGTTAAACGTTCTGTATGGTACATTAGAAAGGTGTACCGGTAAGGTTAAATGTATAATATGTATGCTTTCATGTTATTCTGAGAATGATCGAAATGACCTTTGTCTTTACTGTTGTTGTCTCATTCCCATATGTACGTGACAATTCATTTTTATACGATCTTGATAGTTTTGCCGAGTAAATCACAAGAATATAATGTTTTTCATGCGAATGATTTAAAGTTTACTAGTTTAGCAATAAAATATGCCAATCGGTGTTGCCAAAACGAGCTAGTAACAAACCCATTATTATTATTTTATTCTATTTTTATATAGATAGATGACCCCTGTTTGGGTCCAATGTATATAGTTTAGAAGTTGTGGTCAACTTTTCATGTGAAAACAATTTAAAAAGGGTTGAACCAAAAAAGAATACATAGTTTTTATGAAATTGGATGATTTATCAATAAGATTAAATCAA
Organism: Artemisia annua; assembly: GCA_014162995.1. Lineage (NCBI taxonomy): Eukaryota > Viridiplantae > Streptophyta > Magnoliopsida > Asterales > Asteraceae > Artemisia > Artemisia annua. The sequence continues at coordinate 42,386 of LBNU01030165.1, read as the reverse complement.
TCATTGATGATTCATAGTTTTTGATCATCTTATTCAAGTGGTCAGTCTGAAAATAAGCAATGAGTTTTTTGGTATCCAATCTTTTAACGCAAGGGTGCTTGTGGGTTCAAGGGTTGTGAAGATAATGATGGTGAAAAGATGAAAGAAACTTGTGTTTTTTAATAGGTTTGTTGAGTTTAGTGGTTTGTGATGAAGGTCGAGATAGAAGACATAAGGAAATATGATAAAAGGTTTTTGGTGATGATGTTGTGTTGTTATACGCCAACTAGGATTGAGAGTAGTATATAATACGGTGGTATAGGCAACTTCTTCCTCAAAGACGGTAATCTCACACATTACTTGTTGCTCGTAACGAAGCTGATCAATCTCGTTCATATAAGACGAGATTTCGTTATCGCGAGCTAGGATCACACTTTGTAGATCATTACATAAACACTCAACTGTAATCTCTCTCTCCCTCATCTCCCGGATAAGAGCACGGAGTTCCTCATTAGCACCTCTTAGAGCTTGGTTTTCAGACCAAAGAGTAAAATCCAAGTTTGGAATCATCTCTTCGGGAGCAACACCATTGTTCATTACAATAGGATGAGGGCCAATGCTGGAACGTTACCATCTAGCGTGATAGCCCGAGGTACCATATTCATCACATTTGGTCCACATAGAATAGATGCTCCGTCACAACTAGTGTTTGTTTCTTGTGCAGGATCCATATTTGTTTTGAGTTACACACTTAACATCTAAAAGAAAGACCGGTATACATTTTATACACAAGGTCGGGAGATGTGGATAAACTAAAGTGATATAGGCCTGAGTAGGAAATAATTACCTAATAAGGGCTATATTACACTTGAGAGCGATTAGTGTACCAAAAGATGCTAACTCATCAAATGTGACCTTAAAAGACTTACAAGTGTACTTGGTGTATTAAAAATACATATACATAAACTATGGGAGTATGGGTGTAAACGTTCTTACAGATGTATACATGATAATAATATAATAGTTATATATATACAATAATTTGTTTTTGAATGTTAAGAAATAAAATCTTGTTTAATAATGCAAGATAATAAGTCGATATCGGAAATAAAGGTATATGGAGTGCCGCTTTAAAACTTCGGATAGTTAAACGTAGGAGTACTGCATCTTGATTCTTGCATAAAACGGAACTCACATTTAAATATAACATTAAGTATGCAACCTATTAACAAACTACTATTCATATGCTTATTTTCATATAACCATATGAATTCGAGACTTGCTAGGATACCAAACAATATACAATAGTACAACATTCATTTAGGGAAGGACCCACATGGGAGCCGGGTGTGGCACGGGCCACACCCAATTTTAGGTCACGAAGAGTAAATTTTTTATAAAATGTGTTTTTTCTGGGCTCGTGCAACACCCAATTTTACCTAATAAATTATTTATCGGGCAACTTAAGTACTCATGGTCATAAAAAAAAAATTGTGCAACACCCTCTCAAAAATCCTGGGTCCGTCATAGGAAAGAAAGAAGCAAAATGAATTATGCATGCATGAGGGATGTGCATGAAAGAAAACAAAGAGATCACATACAAACAAATGAAAATACAAGGTGAGCACATGGATGACATCAAGTAAAGAGATGCATGAATGAGAAACGAATAAAAGAAATCTATCAAATTTAAAGGAATATTTATATTCTTAATAAATAGCAGCAAACCAAACATTTGAAGGGGCATCCAACATTCCTTTCTTTCTCTTTGATGAAAATGGTATACTCCTAAGAGGAATATCATTTCATTCTCAGTGCCCCCTTTCCCTTATTACTAACACCTCGGCTCCTACTCCGGATATGTGGCGTAAAACCGTATGAAGAATATGAGTTATGGGTTGGGGAATCGCCACCCGAGATGTAATCATTCTACGCCTTCGCATGACTAGTCATACTTTCATTACATATTGTTTACGTACATTACTCGCTTTAGTTAAGTGATACTAGATTGTAGGTATAGATAGACGGTTATATCGGCTTTCTTGACACGTAATCCGTACTTGAAGATTTACGTTTCATTTCCCAAATTTGAATTCCAAAATTCAAAATCAAAAACTAGTTGTTAGAAGAGAATGGTAGCTAAGCCATAGAATGAGTTTGTGTGAGTTGTCATTTGAATTTTAAATTCAAATATGAGTTGGTGGTTTTGAGATGAGTTTTGTGTAAGTGTGATATTGAAGACGACACAAGAACAATATAATATTGTGGGGGGGTTAGATGGTTGTCAGAGAGTTGAGTGTATAGGAAGGAATGTCTGTAAGAAGATGTATAAGAGATGAGTTGTATTATGAAGGTGTTATGTGAATTCAACAATGAAAGAGTGAGTGTGTGTGAGTGAGGCATTTGTTTGTGTTTGTTTTTGTGTGCGAGTGATTTCAAATTCAAAATTTGAATGAAGAGTGTGGGAAGTATAGGAGTGTAAGAGGGTGATGTGGTCATGCCAAGATGCCACATATGTGGAAGAAGAAAGCTAGTGAGTGATGTTTCCAATTCCAAAATCACATATGTAGGAATAAGAAGAATGTGGTGAAACTTGGAGAAGAAGGGTGGTGATGGAAAATGTATTAGTTTATTTTGTGGCAAAAGGAATGTTTAGGTGGCATGGTTTAGAATGTGGGAGACAAAGGAATGATGAGTAGTATGTGTTGTGGTGTAGGTGACGAGTGTAAGGATGTGTAAGAGAATGTTTATGTGGGATATTTAAAATCATACAAAGGATGTTTATACCTAAAGAGTTCAAACTCAAGTATTCAAACTTGATAATCCTTAGTTAACCACAATTAAATCATTCACTAATCATAATCCTTACAAAGGATGTGGTCTCGACCGGACCGGACCGAGGACCGAATTAGCCAAAAAGCCAAGACCGAGGACCGGACCGAATGTGGTCGGTCCGGTCCGGTCTCGGTCGGTCCGGTCCGGTCCGGTCTCGGTCGGTCCTTCGGTCGGTCCGGTCCGGTCTGTTCGGGTCGTTTGCTCAGCCCTAACTGGAAGACTTGTTTTGGGCATCTCTCTAAGTCTAAATCTTAATTGCGAATATCTCAAATATCATGTACGAACATGTATTGAAAGAAGGACCTTAGTCGTGTAAGAGGAAAGCCGACTTGGAAAACTGAAAGCACACAAAACCGTGCTAGCCATGCGTGTTATTTCGGTATTTGGCTATCGCTTGTGATTTTAAGTGTCCTGAATGTATATTTGTCATCATTAAAACATTACGGAGGCTTTGGTCATCATTGCACCAAGAGACGGGTAACGACAAGAGAAATCGAGGAGTTGGCAATGTCTTTGTAAAGATGTTTGCAATCTGGTCATGTGTAGATATGTGTTGAACTCGAAGATTTCCTTAGCAAATAATAAACCTCAAAGGGTATTGTATTGATTGTGTACAAAATACCTGATGATGCATATATATATATCCTAGTTACATAGTTTAGGGAATAAGCAACTAACTCACGTCCCTAATGGGTACGGCCCATCTATACAATTGGCTGGCCTGTTTAGTCTTCTATGGTCTAAATATCATATCATATGCTATGCTTTCATACTTATATGCCTCTCTTTTTCTAAGTTTTTAGGATGGTACGATTGCTATGCGTTATATGCTTACATAGTTTCTCTATCCATGCAATTTGACACAATCATTCATTCAAATTTATTTGAGCACATTCATCCTCACACTTGCCGGAGGTCTTCATGTAAGCAGCCTACCTACTCTCGGGTTTGCCCTAGGGTAGGGGTATGATCTATCTACATTCCACCTCCCCACCGACGGGATTGGGTGGTGTTGTTTCTGCTGCTGCTGCTGCTTTTGTTGTTTCGGGTTGTGACTTGTGAATGCTTTTTGTCCTGTCTAAGGTGTATGATATGCAACTCCACATCTTCCATAAACCAGTATGTAAAACGGACACCAGAATACTCCCTCCGTCCCATATTAAGTGTCCACTTTAATAATGCACAAAGTTTTAGGAGATTCCACTAACTAAACTTTCCACCAATCAAATATCATTTTTACCCACTAAAGTCTCATCTTATTGGTTGAAAGGTACAAGTGGACACTTAATTTGGGACATCCAAAGATTCCATTGTGGACACTTAATATGGGACGGAGGGAGTAAAAGATAATAGGATTGTGAATCCTGGTTTGGGATCAGGGTTTCAATCTTCTATATTTGAGTTCAGGATCCATCTTCTAAAGGGTATAAGCCTGCTGGTTTGTATTCGTTCATGCATGTACACACCTGGTTTTTTGGAATTCAGTTTATTCAAGCTCATAAATCTACTTGTGTAAGAACATTTCGTTGATGGCTAGTTGCCTTGTTAACATATAACCAGAGGTAGCTCTTCCCCAAGTTTAAGCCCCTGGGAACTCACTTTGCTATGTGCTTCAACCAGTTATGAGTTAACCATGTATAGAACGTGTCAGTGAAAGCTTGCAATGTTTGTGGCTTTATAGGTCAGACAAGCGCTATGCGGTACACATCAGATGATGCAATGAAGTTATTCAATCCAACTGTCATACTCAAGGAGGTGCAGTCTAAGCCACCGGTCTCTGATTTTCCCAGTTCTTCAGAAAAGAATCTCGCTGCTAGGGTTGGTTTCGGTCTCTTTTATTCCAAATGCTGGTTTATGGTTAGCGGATTGTATATAATCATTACTTTATCTGATGTCTACACAGTTTGATCAATGCCAAGAACTGCTTCAAATTGCAGAGAAGTCCTTAAAAGAGGGAGCTAACTTTTATTATGGAATTGAGGCTTGCAATGATGTTTTGCATGGTCATGGTCATGGTCAGATTGGACATACTCTGATTTATAAATGTTTGTGTTTACGGGCATCGTTGCTCCTCAAGGTTTTCTTAAACCTAATTCTTTTGTTTATAACTAGTAAGTCCACTTTACCTCTGTTGATTTCATGTTTCGTAATTTTGTTCAGCGAAATTGGAAAAATGATGCTCATATGGCTGTAAGAGATTGCTATAGAGCTATGGAGATCGATCCTAATTCATTTAGAGCCTTCAAATGTATGGCTGAAGCTCTATCACAGGTAAATATAGTTGCACTGTTGACAATAATGGGGATCACGTATGAACTTCATGATTATTAAATAGATTATGCTCTTTCTGGCAAAGACTGATGGAGGTGAAAATAATCCACTTTTCTGACCCAAAATCCAACTGAACAAATACCATCTTGGACGAAAAATGTTGCTATTTTTTATTAATAAACAACAATATTCCCCTCTGTCGCCTTATTTAAGAGATTACAAGCCAAAAGTAAGATTTTAATCTTCCGTAAGTTAAAAAACAGAAAATAGAAACGGTTAAGCAAGTTGTGATGTTTCTGGAGTTCAGTGAATAACTAAACACTCATTCTAATGCTATCTTCTGTGTGCAGTATCTAAAAGGCACTGCCGCTAGATTGATAACTTTGAAGCAGAATATTAAATATAATTGTAAAAGAAAACTCTGATTTATTTTGGGTTTGATATATCTTCGTTTTTCTCATCTGGATTTTTTATTCCTTCAATTTCCATGTCTGGTTGATGATTTTATCGAAATTTGTTGATCTTTCCCCACTAATGAAGATCATGTATCTAATGATAATCATAGGTGCATAAAACAGTCGTTGAGGAGACAATTGTCTCAAATGTAACAGTGGGGTTCATGGGGAAAAATATTTCAAATGTGGTTTCCAGTGTCGAGCACTTTCATTAACACATAGCACTTTCATTAACAGATAATTAGATTTAATAGTTATAAATGCACAAGATCCATGCACACAATTTGTGGTTTCTACAACCGTGGGTTTGAACACAAGGCTAGGTTTCCAGGAACTTTCTTCTACCTAAAAGAATGATATTTTGATATTTGATTGTTTGAAACACTGGATAAAGAAGAGGATAAATAAATCAATAAGATTTATTGATTTTATTGATTTATTTATCAATAAGAACAAGTAGGGTTGGATCAGTTGGAAAACCCCTTGCCTCTTAACCTAGAGGTCAAGGGTTCGATCCTCACTCCCTACAAAAGGCGTCCTTTTGTACCTTAGGTAGAACCGGAAGCAGCCTCTCTACCTTAGGTAGGGGTATGGTTGTCTACGTCTCAACCTCCCCCATACACCGTGGAAGACGGTATTGGGACCCATAACCCGTGGAAGACGGTATTGGGAGTTACTTTACTTTACTTTACTATAAATAAATCAATAAGGATGAAAACTTTTGGGCGTTCATACCTGTCTTTCATTTTAAATCCTTGACAGATGAAGGGGAGAGGATGAAGATCAGGGTGTTTTTGTCATTTTACCATGTTATATAAATAATCATTCTTGTAACAGTCATCGAGTAGATTTCCATATAATCAACACTTTCTTTCCTTGGATTTTTTAATTCTTTATGATACTTAGTTATATGAATTTAAAACCATCACTGATATGACTTGAAGTACATCCAGTGTCATCTCATGATGAATGGATGTTCCCTTAGTTTAGGCACTTGGTTGTATGTTCCGTGGCATGATATACGTAGATACAAAATTTTGTGTGACCTTAAAAAGCATAAACCCATTTATCGAAGTGGTGCCTGTATTAGCTAGAGGGAATGATTGCTCGCAGTATGGTGGATTTTCTCATCGTTATATCATCTTAGTACCATTTTTTTTACTGTATGTGTACGGTGGAATACTGGTTCTTTTCACTCACTTAATGTAAATTTGTTTCTTTTTCATCGATTCTAAATATGTTGACTATGCCATAGAAAATCGGACTTCTGATCTCATTGAATCTTGTAGTTACTTATGCTAAAATGTTACATGACCTGAATATTCTTCTTTTTTATTTTACTTTATAATATTTCTCTTGATATTTCTGCTTTATATTTGTCAATCAGTTGGGTAAACACAAAGAAGCTTTGGACTTCGCCATTGCTTCCCAGTTTACGTCTCCATATAATCCTGAAGCTGCTGAGATGGTCGAGAACATAAAAAAACGGATGGATACAGGTTAGTATAGGCCACTATTTATTTTGAAAAATCTGCGAATGGAGAGATACACATGTAAACTTGCTTTTGAACTATTTAGTCGAAAAATTACTTTTGAGCTATTTTTCCAAAAATGAAGTTATATGTTTTCCAATTGAATACTTACTTTAGGTTATATACAGTATAACAATTCCATGCAGGCTTTTGTGGGGGTGGGGGGGTATAAGCCCGATGACGGAGTAATATTATTGTTTCTTACATAAAACTAATTGTAGTTTGCGTTTCTGAGAATGCATGTAGTATGATTAGATTTAGTTCTCTTAGTTTAAATGATCATTGGGTTGATCTAAATGGTTCATTGAAAAGCCAATCCATGTCGCCTTAGGTTGTTCTCATGCTTGTGCTGCACTCTATAACTACAATTTTCACCTTAATAGGTAACAGCTAAGCTATTAGTATTATTCAACTTCATTCAATGTAAGGTTTAAAGGTTTAAGTGTGTCTCGAAAAGAAAACTTTTAGGGTTGTTCGTTTGTTTCTTCTTTCATGTTAATGCAAAGTGAATGTAACATTTCATTTTAATTGGATAACTTTTAGATCAAGATGAAGTCTCTAACAAGGCAAAGGAAGGAGCTTCTGATTCTGAAACACGGGCCAGTAGAGTATTATCTCTGAGTGACATACTTTATCGTTCCGATGCAAGTAGTGATACTTCACAACCTATGTCTGGAAGAGAAGACTCTGATTATGATGAAGAGTTGGATGCGCATTTTGAGGCTTCAATATCAGGTGATGAAAGCCATGAAGTTGACTCCAACAGTTTTCAGCCTAGTTTAAATGTTAGGATCCGTAGAAGAGGTGATTCGGCTGTAAATACATGCCATACAAGTAGCTCCTTTGGATCACCAAGGTCATCTCCTCGAAGTGACAAAACAGCTCGACAGGTTTGGCTTTTTCTCCATGTTATATTCTGTTTATGGTGTGTTACTGATGTCTATATTACCAGTGTTTTTTAATTGATTAGACGATTGTTTATATGGTTCTGTCCTAACTGCACGTATTGCAGCATGATAGGGCAATAGATATGAAGCAAAGGTACGTTGGTCATTGTAATGTAGGGACAGACATCAAACAAGCCAGTTTCCTTGGGCAAAAAGGTACTTTTTTCTGTCAGCTCTATTCTATTTTGTCTTGTCTTCTCTCATATGTATATTGATTCTTGCACTTAATGTGTATATATATTGTTTTGTTACTTTCTTGGAGTTCATCATTTGATTGATCAGTTTGCAGCCTAATACTCACAAACATCAAATTTCATCTGACAAATCTTGCTAGGTTCATGATTTGTATTCTGGATAGAATAGGTGCCCTGTTATGTTTTATCACAATATACTCTTTGCAGAAATAGAAATATAACTATTATAAATTTTAACTTCATCTCCAAGAAGCCAGAAGGCCAAGAACTATACAATTATTCTTTATTTTGATTTAAGAATGTGAAGAGCCTTATAATATTTGTAACTTGCTCATATCATATTCACATTTCCTGATGGCAGGCGAGTACATTGCTAGCGGAAGTGATGATGGTAGATGGTTCATTTGGGAGAAGAGCACTGGTAGACTAGTAAAAATGCTTAATGGGGATAGTGCCGGTATATATCTTCAACCCACACTTTTCCTAATACGGGTTTGTGTCCTCTTAATTTTTAGCTGATTCTTTGTTTTCTTTTCAGTTGTTAACTGTGTGCAAAGTCATCCATTTGATTCCATTGTAGCTACTAGCGGGATAGATAATACCATCAAGGTGAGTAGTGTATATAGATATCTAGTATTAGACATGACTATAATGACCAAATAATGATAAATGGAAATAATGTGGTCAGATCTGGTCGCCGCTTGCTTCTGTTCCGTCCGTTGTTGCTGGAGGAACAGCTGGACCTGAGACTGCTAATATCTTAGATACAATGGAAGAAAATCAACGCAGATTATCTGATAACCACGAACTATTGCTGTAAGCGTTTGATTTCCTTCTGCTTGATTTTCTTCTGCATATGATGCTCTCTCTAAATGCTCTTACTTAGATAGACTGCAATTTAGTTCTATTGTGGTTCAATGCCCAACAATATATATTTGTCAAAAACCCGTGTTTTGTGCATCTTTTGAACTCTACCTTAGTAATAATTTTAAATTTGTTATATATGCAGGCCATTCGAGATATTAGAAGGGTTCCGGATGCATGAGTTTCCCGAAGGTTCTATGCGCCCATATGAGTGTATACAGAGCTAGGTTGACTCAGCTTCGAGGTAACTTAACATCACTTATTTTTTACCTGTGATTCGCATTCCTATGAATGTTAGTATAGCAATGGTCTCGTGAGCTTGGTTAAGAAATATGTGTTGTAAGATTAAGGTTCGTCACGTGTTAAAATATTTGCTATTCGTCACTTAATCGAAAATCCTAGGCGTGCGTTGACTGATTGAACTCTTTAGAGATTCCAACATTTCTTTTTCTTTCGTTACAATTACAATATCGTGAGCTAAATTTATGCATTTCAATCTCTCCAGGGTTCTGATAGTATTGAATTTTGGTGTAGAGTCGGTGTTTGGAAGAAGGAATAGATTGACTTAGGGTTGTTAGTTTGACACTTACCCACCAAATTACACCACTTATCAAACCTCTCTTCATTAGACTCATGTCTTTTGTCATCCAAGTGAACCCTGGTATGTCTATTCAGCTAAAGAATTTTGGAATCTTTTGAGCTTATATTGCAGCACATATCAATCAAACCTCTCATCACTTAGATGTTTATGGTATTGGTGTTGGTCAACAAGATTATTTTATTTTCATTTTGGAGTAATTTTAGACAGTTGACTAGCTCAAATACTAACATTCTAGTGTGTATAGAATTGTTTGTGAGGAAAGTCCGAGAGTAAGGAGCCATTATGAATGTCCCCGTCACTTGTTTAGTTAGACTTTGTGTGAATAAAGGTCGTATGCTTGTCTAAAGAAGTGTATTTGTCTTTTGACGAATCAGAGATAAGTGAAAACTGGATCAAATATGTCTTAAGCTTTTTTGCTTCTGATTATACAGTTTATTAAGTGCCCTTTTGCTTATGTTTTAAGCTTTTTTGCTTATGTTTATCCTATAATCATGCATTTTGCATATACTTCTTGTAAGAGGTTAAACCGCGTTCCGTTTTACATGTTGCAGATATGGATCCAGCCACTCGTTTCACATGGAGGGAACTTAAAGTGTATGTTGGTATTATGTTCATTCTTGATCTTTTGCATCATGTTTTTCGGTCTTGTAGAGAATTTTTGTTCTCTGTGTAACTAAAACTTTCTCCAGCTCCTACAAGATCAAACTTGTCTGTACAGTTCATAAAACTTTCTCCAGCTCCTACAAGATCAAACTTGTCTGTACAGTTCATACTTGAATACTAACTAATAAATTATATGTACACAAAAGTCGATGAATCATTGTTTTAAAGCTTGTGTTACATTTAACAAGTGATGTGATTCTCTTTAAAGGGTTTGATTCGTGTGGGCCTATATACATGAGCAGTTTGATGGTGAAAGTGGTGGTTTCGACGGATGAGCCCATGAGTCGATTTGAGTCCCTTATTTGTAGGAAACCTACAGATAAATAGAGTTTCAAACTTAGCTAAACATAGACGGCTTTTGTTAATCCTCAAACATGGGCCTTTTTGGTTAATCTGGTAATCGATATAAGTTTAAAGACTTCAGAATAAATGACGCTTCAATGTAGCACTCTCACCAACTCACATTTTTCTAGTCATATCGGCTCTCTCTCTTGTGATTTACAGACGACCTTTTAGGCATAGTAAGGTGACCTAAAAAAAATACCTTAAAAAAATACACTATAATTAATTAAACACACACACATGTATTTGTTTGTTTCTCAATTTGACCGATTGTCCAAATCGGTTGGCTCCTCGACCAACTCGAACCCCAACCCCACAACAACAACCCTATCCAACCCTGACAACCCAATCGGTTGAGGGTGTTGTTATTGCGCATGGCCTTCACAAGTAATATGACGTCAAATTAAAGGTATAAAAAGCTTACCTCTTTTGACACTGTATAACCTCCTTTTATTTTTTATTTTATTTTTTTATTATTTTTTTTTTTTTTTTTTTTTATTTTTTCTCTCTCATAAATCATACATTCTTTTTTCCCACTCATGTTCTAATATTTAATTTTCAAGATTTAAGCAGCACTTTAATGTCGTGATTTAGTTATATCAAGTTCAAAGAATTTGATTCGGGATTCTAATATTTTCAATTTCGATGTAGGTTTATATTCTTTTTTTTCTCAAATTTTTACTTAAAATTAAGCAATAAATATAGAATAAAACTCATAGCTTTATTTTTTCATATTTTGTGGTTTCTTAACTTTTTTCTTTCAAACATTTAAACAAATGATTGTTTATGAAATATACTAAAAAGTCTTTGATGAAATATCCAACAGTTTTGTCTTAATTTAAAGACTTTAAATCATCAAAAAGTAATACCTTATTTTTTAATGAAATATCACGGATAAATAGTTTTTTTTTTTTTTTTTTTTTTTTTTTTTTTTTTTTTTTTTTTTGTTATTGCTCATCAGTTTTCTTTTTATAAAACGTCACAATGTCACAGTTAGATCACGCTGTTTATCATTTTCTTTATGAAAAACTTTTTCTTTTTTTTATCAAATGTTTAATCAGTTTTTTAAAAGGAAAATCACGTTGTTATCAAGTTTTCTTTTTTAAGAACATTTTCTGTTTTTGTTATCACAATGTTTATTAGTTTTTTTGATGAACAACATCACATTGTCATCAGTTTTCTATATGATTTTTTT
>LBNU01030164.1:86193-98328 GCA_014162995.1 Artemisia annua | reverse complement strand
AGTTGTACTTGGTCATGAAGATCTCCAGTTGGCTGTTGCGTCTCCTTCTTTTTCTTCTTTGCTAAATCAAGAGCTTTTTTGATCCGCTTTGATGCTGTCAAAGCTGCTTTGCCTCCCTTCTTCTTCTTGTCTGATTTGTCTTTGGGTGTTTTCTTTGCTGGTGGTGGTGGTGAGTGATGTGATGATGATTATGAAGATGACTTGTGCTCGGGTTCTGATGGAGGAGGTGAGGGATCCATTGGAGGTGTTTCTTTTGGAGTCTGGGGATTCTTTGAAGATGAGTGCGGAGGACTGTTGATGAGCTTATCAGTGTTGAAGTGTTCTTCGTCTTGATCGAGTCCACGAAGCAATCTATCCGTCTCTTCTTTAGCTTTCCTATGTATTTCCTCCTTCTTAAGTTCGTCTTCAAACTGAACTTGAGCAACGAATTCTGGAGTGATGAGCTCAGTTTGTTCTTTTTCAACATCTTCCAGTGTAGCTTCCGTCATTATTGTGTCATGTTGTACGGTTTTGGTTTGTGGAGCTACAGTGCTGCTTGAGCCAACCTCGAGTCCTTGAAGATTGAACAGTGTCTGATGAGGTTGTGGATGTTGAAGACTTAGAAGCGTAGCTTCCCTGAGGTCTTTCTCCTCCTGCTTCTTTTCAGCCCTGGTGTCGACGATGATACTCTTCAGTTTTCGTTTTTCTACTAGTGGCTCTGCAGTAGGTTCATCTTCTGCTTCTTCATCACGTGCAGCATCACTTGGTTCATTGATGGCAATTCCCGTGCCTTTTCTTTGTTCTTTCTTAGCAGTTTCCTTGCTTAATTGTTTAGTTAGTGCAAGCCCTGGAAATTCTTCTTCTTCATCAAGTTTTTCTTCTTGGTTATCGGGAGCCCTTGATCTTCTTACATAGTCTGCTTCGTCATCAGATTCGGTGCCGAACTCAGAGTCGATTTCCGTTTCGGATGATGAAGCTGACGGTTCATCCTGAGGAATCTGCTTCTGTGCAGCTTTCCTTCTTGGTCTGGTGGGTGCCTTTTGAGCAGGCTTCAGTTGTTGGGAGGTTGTAGTACTGCTCGTGCTAGCGGATCTGGCACCCCTCTTGCTTCGGGTTCGGACAATAGATGCTGGTTCGTCTTCTTTCTCATTGAAGCCAACTCTCCCAGCCTTGAATGCTTTATCATAGATTTTGAAGTTCTGAGTTTTTTTGATCTCGTCATCCAAGAAATGATCTGGGATTCTCATGCCTTTGGTTCTCGGAATGAATCTGATGGACTTGACAAATGAAATCTTTGGGTCTTCATTAAATATGTCTTTTGGTTCCGTCCTGTCGTGCATCCTCTTGATGAAGTCAGGGATTTTCTCACACAAGTAAGCTATGAGTAGTTTGGTGAACCTGATGAACGGGATCACGGTCCTGTCACGATCAGTATGAATGTGATGGAGCATGTCGCTCATTATTGGTGCAGCAAAGTTGATCGGTGTCATGGTCATCATACCCCAGAATACTTGCATGTGTTCAACCCTTGGATGCTCATGACCAATCCTTCTTCCAGAGATAGATCTGACAATCAGCATGTAGAAAGTTCTCCACGGTTGCGGCAGATATTTGACGTTGAATTTGGAGAGAAGTGTGAGTGATTCATTGTTAGGAATATCGTATCCAAGATCAATGAAGTAGTCAAGGATTTCCAGTTCAGTCAGCATTGGATGATATTCTTTGTAAGTTGGTAACATGAGAGCTTAACGAAGAGTATCATAATCAATGTTGTATTGTTGACGGTCCAACATGACAGTGAAGGATTTGTCGTCCAAGTTTGCCTTGGCAGTGTGCCAGAATTGATGGATGTGGAAGATTGGTACAGATGTGGATTTGGTGAGCAAAGGCTTGCATGGATGAGCCAGAAGAATGTTCTTGACAATCTTGCATGTGTCATCAGGTATGCTTAGTTTGTTGAAGTCGATGCGAAGATTGTTCTGATCTATGCCTACATTGTAGTCAGCAGGGAGGACTTCACCAAGTGCAAGTAGTGGGAGGTTCTGTTGTTGTGGAGCTGATTCAGATTGTTGAGCCATTTGTGTTCTGAAAGTGTCATGTCATGAAATCAAACATCCAGATACGTTAGTTATTAGTCCGAGTTCACGTTTGATATTCAAAGACATATATGTTGCAATCATGGTCCAGTTAATTAATATGTGACTAATGATGGTATTATTATTAACATGTAACTTAGATGATATATCATTTAATGCACATAAGTTATTTGGTGACATGTTAAATAACACAATACAATCACAAGTTAACTAACATTCTCACAATACACATATTCATGAGGATTCATTCAATATACAAGTTTTTGAAAGGTTACAATCACTTGAACTCTCAAAAATAAGTTACACATGATCTCGAAATTATTACAAACGATGTTCTCTAAAACTATCACTAATGAATATCTCGAAAACTTTAGTCCAAGAAAGATCTCGATAATTTTCCTAAGAAAGATCTCGAAATATTTGATGATCAAAAGTTCTCGAAAACTCTTTAGCTGAGTTTCTCGAAAACATGGCCTGGAAAAAGATCTCGAAACATTTGACATTAAAAGATCTCGAAACTTTTGGTTAGAAAAGATCTCGAAACTTTTGGTTGAAAAAGATCTCGATAATTTTAAAGATTTCGAAAAATATTTCTCGAAAAATTTAATAGAGAGATTTCGAAAGTTTTCTCAATTTTCTCGATAACTACTGTTATGAAAAGATTTCGAAAACTTTACAAAAGATCTCGATAAATCATTTGAGAAAAGATTTCGAAAATGTTTCTCGAAAATTTTTCTCGAAAAAATTCTTATACAAGAATTTTTCGAAATCATTGAAGTCGTACGTTATTTAGAGAAATCTTTTGAATCCTTGAATGAAACCTGTGTATTAAGTGATAAAAACAGTTAGAAACACAACAAGGCAACATATAAAAGATCTCGATAAATAACGATACATAAAATTATCTAGAACTTGATTAACGAGAAATCATGTTGTGAAACCACTCAATTACATCAATTAACACTTACTAGAACACATTCAAACAGTTTAATTAGACTCATAAACATCAAAACGAAAAGCCCCAATTCGAACATAAACCCTAAATTTCTAGAACATGCAATCTGTTGTATTGGAACAATTAACACTCACATACATGATTCTATAACATAAACAAACAAATCCCACCAACAATATACTCAAAAACATCACACAATCAAAAAGACCCAATTCGACATAAACCCTAGTTATCGAAATCAAATCAAACGAGTTAACTGTTATAATTAGACTTAAGGGACATGAACATAATACATTTAACATCAAAAGCCCTATGTTTTCATGGCCTAAAACAACTTAACACGCAAGGTTCAAGATTTTCGAAAACCCTAGTTCATAAAATCACGATTACACGAAATCTAGCCATTGAAAATACAATTGGTTGAAAACCATTTGTTAAAATGAGCCATAGATTACGAATTCACTTACGGTTTTGAGATCAAGAACACGGATTGAGAGTTTGAATTTGAGTCGTTTGATATTAAAGGTGTGTTTTTTTTGGTTTTTGGATTTTGTGAAGGAAAAAACGACGGGGGTGTTTGTTTTGTTTTAGTTTTTGAAATTTTATAGCAACTTGGCAAATTTAGTCCCTAGACTTAAAACTAACCATATAACAAGTCCTAATGCATATATTTAACGGTTAATGGTAACGAAAGTTAATGGTAAGGACATATAAACTAACAAAGATGTAGAAGGAAAAAGAAATGATACGAGATAACCTTTGACGTTCCACCATTGCAAAGTAACATCATAACTACAAAGAAATATGCACGTACACATGTTTGCACAAGATTTTGAATTTTGAAGAACAATGTCTCCCCCTCAACACTTGGTGTGAAAATTTTGAAATTTTTGATAAACCAAGATGTTGACGAAGATGGTGTACATGCATATGAAAAACAAGACAAAATAAAATAAAATAAATGAAAGGTAAATAAAATGTAACATCTTTTTGGAATTTTATGAAGGTTTTTTGATTTTGTATTTTGTTTTTGATAAATATATACAAAGATAGTTTTGGTATTTGACTCGGTTAATTATTTTCAAGAAAAAATTTGAGATTATCCGGAGTCAAACACCGCATACCAATCCGGTGAATTAGCTCAGTAAACCTTCCCGGGGGTAGTGGTTTTGTGAACAAGTCTGCCAGTTGGTATTCTGTACCCACAAAGTATAACTCAATTGTACCCTTTTCAACATGCTCCTTGATGAAGTGATAACGGAGATCAATGTGCTTAGACTTTGAATGCAGAACCGTGTTGCACGAGATCGCTATCGCACTTTTCGAGTCACAGTACATCGGAATCTTGTTGAATAAGTAACCGTAGTCCATTAGTTGTGTACGCATCCAAATGACTTGTGCATAGCAGGCAGACATGGCAACATATTCAGCTTCTGTTGACGATAGTGATGTGCAATCCTGCTTCTTTGATTGCCAAGACACGAGTTTATCTCCTAGAAACTGCAAACCACCAGAAGTACTTTTGCGTGTATCCATACACCCTGCATGATCAGCGTCTGAAAAAGCTATTAGTTCAAAACCGGAATCCTTCGGATACCAGATCCCCAAATTAATGGTTCCCTTTACGTATCGAAGGATTCTCTTAGCCTCATTGAGGTGACGTTCAGTTGGACTGGACTGATAGCGAGAGCACATAAATACAGCAAATACAATATCCGGTCTACTAGCGGTGAGATACATCAGTGACCCAATAATACTTCGGTACTTTGTGGGGTCAACTGGTTTCCCATTTGGATCCGCATCTAACTTAGTTGTGTTAGCCATAGGAGTATTGTAAGTATCACAACTGGTCATTCCATGTTTCTTAATTATCTCAAGAGCGTATTTGGACTGATTTAGGAAAATTCCACGGGGAGACTGATGAACTTGTAGTCCCAAAAAGAACGTAAGTTCACCCATCATTGACATTTCAAAATTTTGTTTCATTAATCTGGCAAAAGCGTTTGAGTACTTTTTGTTTGTAGAGCCAAAAATAATGTCATCGACATATATTTGCACAATTAAAACATCTTCCCCGTGTTTTTGAATAAACAAAGTTGGATCTAGTAAACCTTTAGTAAAAGAATTAGCAAGCAAGAAAGCAGTAAGTTTATCATACCACGCCCTGGGGGCTTGTTTGAGACCATAGAGAGCCTTCTTAAGTCGGTAGACATGATTTGGGTGCTCTGGGTCGACAAATCCCTCTGGCTGACTAACGTATACCTCCTCACGTAGTTGACCGTTCAGAAATGCAGTTTTCACATCCATTTGATAAACGACCATGTTTTTGTGAGCAGCGTATGCTAAAAATATTCGAACAGCTTCGAGTCTAGCCACTGGTGCAAAAGATTCCTCAAAGTCAATTCCTTCCTCTTGAGTATATCCTTTAGCTACCAAACGTGATTTGTTACGAATAACATTGCCTTCTGCGTCCAACTTGTTTTTCCAAATCCATTTTAGCCCAATGACATAAAATCCATCCGGTCGTTCAACTAATTCCCAAACTTCAAGACGTTTGAATTGGTTGAATTCCTCTTGCATTGATTCAATCCAGTTGTCGTAAGTGAGAGCTTCTTTAATATTTTTCGGTTCTTCATGACTAACTGTTAGAGCATAAATGCAATGTTCGGCATCGGAGTGAAGTTTTTGTCTAGTCATAACTGGAGCTGTTGGATGACCAATAATGTTGACAATTGGATGGTCACGAGTCCAATGATGTGTTGAAGGGTGAGGGTTATGAAACTGCTGCATATTAGTTGGTTCCAAGTTGCGTGTTGACGACTCAGCAATATCAGAAAGGTTCGGAGTCGGAGCAAACGGATTGAAGAACGCATTTGGATCATAATTTGCAGGTTCGGGTACTTGTTGTTGGTTCAGATCTTCAGTTGGGTTGTCGGTGTTGGAAGCGGTTTGTTCTTCTATTGTTGGTGATTCAGTCGGGGGTGCATCGGGTGTTACTATTGTAGTTGTAGTAACTGTTGTATCAGGTACTTAAATATGATCAGGTTGAGCAGCGGAACTAGTGGATACATCTGGTGCACGTGTCTCAAATGATTCATCGAACAAAGGAGAAAACAATGTTTCCAATTCTCGACGAGTTAGTGACAACGGTTCAGCTGAAGAATCTGGAAAGTTTAGACGGTTGGTAGCGGGTCCTAAGCAGTTTTGCTCAGAAGCCATATCTGTGAGCTCATCGAAATTAGCATGGATAGTCTCCTGAATCTCTCTAGTACGACGGTTGTAGATTCTGAAACCTTTGGAGTTTTCACAATATCCAATGAAGATACCGACGTCAGCCTTTGCCTTAAGCTTTCCAAGATCATCACTATCATTATTCGGATAACAAAGAGATCCAAATACATGAAACTGTTGTATGTTAGGCTTTCGTTTGTGAAAAATTTCATACGGTGTGACTTTGTGACATTTATTGATCATACAACGATTTTGGGTGTAACATGCGGTAGAGACGGCTTCTGCCCAAAGATAATCTGGTAATTGAGCATTAATGAGCATCGTTCGTGCGGCTTCCACTAACGTCCTGTTACGTCTTTCGACCACTTCATTTTGTTCGGGAGTCCGTGCAATTGATGTTTGATGTTCAATTCCAACTTTCTCAAAGTATGCACGAAGAGTTTGATTCTTGAATTCAGTTCCATTATCTGTTCTTACAATTCTTACTGTGTTTCGAAGTTGAACCTGAATTTTCGTGAGAAAGGTGATTATCATTGATGGAGCTTGATCTTTGCTTCGAAGAAAGTAGACCCAAGTCCATTTGGAGAAGTCATCGACTATCACAAGTATGTATCGTTTCCCATTAATCGTTTGTATTCGCATTGGTCCACATAAATCCATATGAAGAAGTTGAAGAACATGATCAGTGCTCTGTTCTGGTTTGGAGGTGAGGTGTGCACGTTTGCTCTTTCCTTGTTCACAAGCGGGACATAGGTGATCTTTTGCATATCGGAACCTTGGAAGACCGTCAACTAGTTTATTGCGAGCAAGATCAGTCATAGTTCGGAAGTTGAGATGTGACATGCGTTGGTGCCATAACCAGGATTTTGTCGATTCAGCCTTTGAAAGTAGACAAATGGGAGAGGAAGCGGTCATGTCGGACATTGAAATTGTATAAAGACTGTTTCCACGTGTGCCGGACATGAGATCATTTCCTTGTAGATCACGAACAAAGCATGTTTTCTCCCTGAATGCAACTTCCAGATCACCATCACAAAATTGACCAACTGAAAATAGATTGTGACCAAGGCCTTCAACATAATAAACACGACTAATTTCGATATTCCCACTGACATAGTCCCCATAGCCCATAATTGCAGCGAAATGATCATTCCCGAATCTGACAGTACCAATGAACTTTGAGACAAAGTTTTTTAACAGTTTGAGATTGCCTGTCATGTGTCGGGAGCATCCGCTATCAACAATCCAGAGAACAATTTGCACCACCTGCATCACATGAAAGAGACGACGATGGTACAATGGTAAGGGTGGAACCCGAAGAAGTTGTGGGTTCCGTTGGGTTAGAAGCACACATGTTAACAATTTTAGGAATCCATTTAAAGTTATGTGTCCTTTGTAACCAACGTTGCCAATTCCAACTAGATTTAGCCTTCTTTATATCAAATTCAGTGACAGTTGGCATGATCCTAGAGGTATTGTTCGCAACTACTGGGTTGACTATATCATTCTTAGAAACTACACAGGGCATAAGTCCTAGCACAGATTTAGAAGCATTAGTGGGCCTAGATTTTCTGCCTAATGTACGTTTCTTAAGACGAGATAAAAGAGAATTTGCAACACATTTAGAATGATCACCAGATAACATACTCTTACGACAAAACACACATGAAGCATCAACTTTTAAAACATTCAAAGGTTCATCATTCGTTACACATAGATTAGAATTACAATTTGCCAAATCAGTATCTAAATCTAGTGCAGGATGAGTCTTATTCAAAGTCCTAGGGTGTTCTTCTACTTCAGAGGCTTCTAGTGTCTCTCTTCTACGTTGCAAAATCCTATTCTTCCATTTCATTCGTTTATGCTTGGATCTGCTAACGCTATGAGTGGCAACTATTCCTGTAGAAGTGGAAGGATCCAAATTAGACTTCTTAGTGTGTTGTGCTATATTTGTTATGTCTAATGAGTACATTCCTGGAGCAATTACATTAGTGTTGACAGATTTTCCTTTTTCAAGCTTACGTATTTTCTCTTTCAACTCAATGATAATGTGCATTTTATCTTGAATTTCACTGTCGAGTTTTCGGTTAGAATAAAAATATTCATCACGACTCTTTTGCCAAAAATCTGTAACTTCTTGCAATTCTGCAATTTCCTTTTCATATTTCGAGATTTTACTTTTAAGTTCCTCGTTTTCGTTTTGAAAAGTTGTGGAAGTTTTAAGACTTTGTAATTCCAGTTCGAAATCAAGACTTTGGTTTTGACACCATTCAAGCTTTTTGTTGAGTTGAGAAATCTCATTTGAAAGTTTGTTTTGCACATCATCATTGTGTTTTCGGAGATTAACGTTTTCATCTTTTAATGTCTCAATTTGTTTAGATAACAACTCAACATCATCACAGTGATCATCAACAAGCATAGAAGTACCAGATTCATAAAGAGAATTCATAATCACAGAAATTATATCAGCACTAAGAACATGTTCCAAGAGTTGATCAGCTTCTTTTTGTAAAAATTGATTTTGACATTTTTGATTTAAAATCGCTTGTTCAGTTTCTTGAAACACATTCATCAAAGATGAGACTTCTTTTTGAAGTTCCTGTTCCCAGTGGTTAGCACAATGACGCAAATGTCGAGCAATAGGTAAAAACTGTTTTTGAAACACTTCTCGTTTTTCTCTCTCATGAGGAGTAGTAATAGTGAAAACCGTTATTTGAGAGTTGCGTTCAATGGCTTCATCTAATTGTTCAATGTTATCCATGAACGTGTCGAAATACTGAAGTACACGACAATGTGTAGGAAGAGTTTGAAGTTTGTTATCATTTGGTAAAGGACCGTTTATTTGTGCCACTGGTTTAGCAGGAGCTACATGAGATGTAACTTCTTGAGGTTTGATAATGTACCATGGTTGTTCAGATTTCTCTTTTTGCGGTGTAAAAATATCAGTTATTGGAGGCATTTTAGAGTAATCAAAAGGTTTATTGTATGTAACATTTTCCATTTTTGATCGACTCTCTTCTTCAATTTCATATTCCTCTTCACAATCATACACAACAGTACGAACAACAGTATCATCAAAGAAATGATCTGCACTATATAACTTTGGAATCTCATTGAGTGCTACACGTAAAAAACATGGTGAATCACTTCCAATTGCAAAGCCGTGACCATTGTTTGTTCGAGTTACTGAAAACTTTTGAATAGTAGTCACTGAATTACCAGTTTTATACACAACATTTTGAAATTCTTTAAGCTTATGTTCCAATTCAACAATCTCATCAACGTATGACTTAACTTTGTTTCTGGTTTTGTGTTTATGTTCCGTGAACTCAGTTTGACAATTTGACAACTCCGTTTTGGTTTTTAAAATGATTGCTTCAAGTTGTGCAATTTGTTTTTTGTGTTCAAACGCTTGTTTTTCCAGTTCAGAAGCTAAGTTATTTTTAGACTCCATAATTTTAGCAATTTGGTGTTCTAACTCTTTTTCGTGACGAGAAGATTTTAGAAAAGCAGCTTCAAAGCCTTTTTCTCGTTGAATCAGTTTTTCCGCTTTTGACAGTTGAAATTTATAGCACTCAATATCCCTAGTTAATGATGCATTTTTCTCTTTCAATCTAGCATTAAGCTCTTGACATTTAATGTTTTGAGATTGACTAGTCATAAGAAGGGACTGAATTTCTGAATCTGGACCAGACGAAGGATCAAAATGTTCAACGTGAGCATTGTTATCATTGACAGTTTCAGTATCCGAATCATCAAATGTGACAACCGGGTTAATTTGAAAATCATCAAATATAACCTTTGTGTCCATTTGAGTATTCGTGTGTGTAGATAACAATGAATCATTTTGAACTTCTTGTTCCTTGTAAGATTCAGATGCAGATGGGGAGGCAATTTCATGTATGAGGCATGAGTTAAGATCAGTTACCTGAGAAAGACCATCAGTGTCATAAACTGGGCCTGAGTCACTTATGTGGAGTTCATGCATGTTGGCCATCAGCATAACAGCAGCTTCCAAATCTTCCATGTCATCATCAGAATGTGCATTAGCCATGAAGCTGTTGTCATTTGCATTCGTGTTGCTGCGGGCTTCATCTTTGAGAGCAAGGAGTAATGCCTGTTTGTGATACTTACTTCCTTGAGTTCTCGGTGATGGACATGCAGTTGCCAAGTGACCTATTCCATTGCAGTTATAGCATCTGATGACTGTATTCCCTGATTCAGTATTCCCTGTGTCAACAATCTCTGCCTTTCTCTGAGGGACACCACCATTGTTCCTGAATCCTCCATTGTTGTTAAACCGTTGTCCAGAATTAGAGTTACCCATATTACCACCCGATCCAAATCTGCTACTGTTGCGATTCTGAATCTCAACGCGACCATCGTGAATGACAGCTTGATTCCTTGTATTTGAAGATGAACGAAGACGATTGTTGGACTTGTTTGAGAATTTGCTGAAAGCCCGAGCAATGAGTGCAATTCCTTGGTTGAGACTGTTGAAGTCCTCATCATCATCGTCATCATTAGCAGTGAGTGGTGTAGACAAGGTGTCATTGTTGTCATATGATGCAAATTGATTTGCAGGAGGGTGCGATGAAGAATCATAAGATGAATACGGAGATGGATTGTTGTGATAAGCCTGTTCTGGATGATAAACATTGTGTTGTAATGGTGGAGCCGGAACATGTGATTGAGCAACAAGCGCCAAAGAGTTTGTAGGTGGGGGCTGTGAATAGTTTCCTCTGAGAGCGCGATCATTGTCAACTTCATGTTGATGATGTTTCAGATAGTCATACAACAAACCATATGGTGTTTCATGAAGGTTTCGGGCTTGTCGAACAAATGTCACATACTTCTGCCAATCAGGACCAAGACATCCTAAGAACTTCGTGTTGACAGCAATCTTTGGTAAGATGATGTTGTGTCTATCGAGGTCATTAATGATGTTAGTGAAGCGGTGATAGTATGACTCAAGTGATTCCATTGGCTCAATCATGAAATGTGTGTATTCCATGTAAAGTTTTGACTCCATGTCCTCCTGATTCAACTGAGTTCCTTCCATTAGGAGATGAACATGTTCCCACATTGCCTTAGCAGTTTTCTGAGCATCAACACTGCGAAAGATTGGATTAGGTATGCCTTGCAGAATGTAAATCATGGCATATTCATCAGCTTCTTTGTGAAGTACTTGTTCAGCAGTAAGTTGAGCATCAGTAAGGGGTCTGTATGATTCCGGTATGGGTGGATTAGCATTAGGATCACCAGGGACAAGGTTAGTCGGTGTTACAAATGGACCTTCATTGATAACTTGTCTCATGTATTTGCCATGTTGTTTCTTGAGTTCAAGAAATCTTAGGAATCGACTTGACCACTGAACATAATTACCGGGTGTGAGCATGGGTGGTGTGTCAAGTGAACCTGCTTCATGTCTTGATTGTTGAGTAGTGATGACTTCACACATTTGGTCAAACCAATGAGTTTGTTTTGACGGTTGAGTGATTTGTTGCATTGGAAATGGTGGAGGTTGAGGCAGTTGTTAATGTTGATGCATCATGACATGTTGTTGAGAAACCATTTGATTATATGGATATGATTGTTGAGGTTGTTGTTGTTGATATTATTGTTGTTGACGAAACAATTGTGTTGGATGATAGGGTTGCTGATGATGAAAGTTGTAGTACGGTGGTTGAGACATGATGAAAGACTTGTGAGTAAATGGATCTTGTAGAAGGTATAAGTGTGATGCCAATTCTCGAAAACTATCCCAAGTGTTTTCTCGAAACTTTGTTGAAGAATATCTCAAAAAGCAGTCAAAGTCCAAAAGATCTCGATAAAATGCCAAAGATCTCGAAAATGTCCAAAGTTCTCGAAAAA
>LBNU01030164.1:53790-85666 GCA_014162995.1 Artemisia annua | reverse complement strand
AGATGAGAAATAGAGTTTGGTTGATTAGATCAAATATGAAGAATAAAAGTGCAAGAGTTTCCTTATGTAAATGAAATAACCAACAAGAGAAAGGTTTACATGATGTTCCTATTTATAGGAGAGGAGCTAGGGCAACATCCCTTTCTCCTTCCTTTCTCTTAGACGTATGGGCTTAAGGCCCATTGGACGTATGATAGACTTCATACTTTTACATGATTAAGTAAATATTCTAGCAACCTATTACAAATGATTAGATAACCGAGACTTGATAAAATGTAGATAAACTTAGGTTCTAACACCTTTGCTTCAATCATTATCATTTTTCTTAATCAAAAATCGAAAAACACAAGCTAGAATCTTTTTCTTAAAATTTTAGATTTTTCTTCAAAAGTTTAGTAATTTTTTATATTTTAATTAGCTTAAAATAGTTTTTAAATCATTATAATTAAAAGAAAAGTAAAAAATAAAAATAAAAAATAAAATAAAAACTTAATTTGCATTTTTAAAGTTATTTTTATATTTACTTGCATTTTAAAACATAAAAAAATACAAAAAAAAATTAATTAATTTTAATTAAAAAAATATATTTTTAATTCTCCAAAAAGTTTTTATTTAGTTTATTCCCCGTAGCCCTTTTCACTTAAGTAATTGTTTTTTAACACTCGGGATTAGCCCGGGTTTTGCGTAATTAAGTTTCCTTTTGCCTTTATTTGTTCCCCGTTTCTTTTAGATTGCGTTTAAGTTTTATTTGAGTTTAATACTCCACCTATTCACTCTTATCTCACTTTTCACTTCACGATTCACGAATCGTTAACTACGGTTCCATTCATCTTCACACGGACTACGACCCTCGGGTTTTGCTTATTTCCTTAGCAATTCCTTGGAGAAAATATATACTATAATTGTTGATACTAACTTTTGGCGCCGCTGCCGGGGAAGGTTGAAGTGAATTTTGGTTTTCGTTTTTCGAATTGTGTTTTGAAAACCTTCCTTGTGAATATTTTCTTATATAAAAAAAGTAAAAAAAAAAATCAAAAATATTAAACACTTTTCCTAAAGTGTTTGCAAAATACCAAAAATATAATAAATAATCCTCACTCTACCTCTACAGAGTGTTGTAAATCAAATAAGTTCGAACGCAAAAAGAGATCGTGAAATTAGTCGTTATCGGATTACTTTAATTCTACAACCTACTACTTTGTTGCGCGTAGTTTTAAAAGAAACGGTTTCGGTTGACGAATCGGTTAAAAACAAAACAAAAGATAATAATAATAATAATAATAATAATAATAATAATAATAATAATAATAATAATAATAATAATAATAATAATAATATTGTGATTTTTAAGTTTTCTTATATATAAAAACCCAAAAATATTTTCCTTTCTAAATTTATTTTTCTTTTTAACTTTTTAAATTTTTTATTTTTGGTGTATGAACACCCGTTCTTCGTCTAACGACCTTCTTTCACCACTCTCCGATCCCGAAAGGGTTATACGACACACGAATCGTGTTCATTTCTCAACCGTTGAGGAAATGAACTTTAACGATCAAAACATGGGACCCCCGCCGATGGGTGGTGCTCAACAAAACGAGGCTCCTCCGATGGGACCTCAACCTCCTCCCGATCTTCATACGATGGAGGAGTGGTGTCAACCGAGTGTGTTAGGACGTGGTGGCCCGATTGCCCCCGTCAATGTTGAAGCGGCAGATTTTAGACTCAAAAATCACATGATTCAACAAGTCCAAAATTTTTGCCAATTTCACGGTTTACCTGATGATGACGCGAACAAACATCTTGATAAATTTTTAACCGTCACACAAAGTATGAAACGAAATGGTGTCATCGACGATGCCCTTCGTCTCTATCTCTTCCCATATTCATTGACATATCATGCCACCGCTTGGTTTGATCGACTTCCAAAAAATTCAATTCACACGTTCAATGAAATGGTTTCAAAATNATTTTTAACCGTCACACAAAGTATGAAACGAAATGGTGTCATCGACGATGCCCTTCGTCTCTATCTCTTCCCATATTCATTGACATATCATGCCACCGCTTGGTTTGATCGACTTCCAAAAAATTCAATTCACACGTTCAATGAAATGGTTTCAAAATTCTTGGCCAAATATTTTCCACCATCGATGGTGACGAAGCTAAGAAACGACATAAGCAATTTTCGACAATTGCCCGATGAGACTTTATTCAAATCTTGGGAACGTTATAAGCTTTTGATTGATCGATGTCCGGATCACAATATGTTACTCGTCACGATTATTGATACGTTTTATAATGGTTTAACTTTACGACATCGTGATACGATCAATGCTGCTGCGGGTGGTACTTTTATGAAAAGACGCCCCGAAGAGTGCTACGATCTCATCGAGAATATGACTGCCCATCACAATTATTGGGATTCCATTGCTGAGAGGGAGTCGATGAGATCTACCACGTCTTCCAATACGGAAATAGCGGCTCTTAACAAAAAGTTCGATGATGTTGTACGTCTTTTGCAAACAAATCAGAATCAAAATAACACTCGTCAAGTTAATGTTATTAATCAAAGTTGTGAAACGTGTGGTGGTCCACATCCGTATTATGAGTGTCCGGCCTCCGGTGGCTTTGGTCACGAGAGCGTGTATGCTGCAAACACGNTTATTGGGATTCCATTGCTGAGAGGGAGTCGATGAGATCTACCACGTCTTCCAATACGGAAATAGCGGCTCTTAACAAAAAGTTCGATGATGTTGTACGTCTTTTGCAAACAAATCAGAATCAAAATAACACTCGTCAAGTTAATGTTATTAATCAAAGTTGTGAAACGTGTGGTGGTCCACATCCGTATTATGAGTGTCCGGCCTCCGGTGGCTTTGGTCACGAGAGCGTGTATGCTGCAAACACGGGTGGTAACGGTTAATAACCCCAAGGAGATCGGAATCTCCTCAGCTACCATTCCAACAATTATGTTGGACCACCCGGTTTTAATAACCTGCCTCAAAACCATAATGTGCAAAATCGTAATAATCAAGTCAATCAAAACTAAAATCGAGCAAATCATGGTTTTCAAAATCAAAATCAAGGTTTTAATCAAAATCGGGGTTTTCAAAACCAAGGGAATTATAACCAAGGCCCGAATCAAGGGAATTTTCAAAATGTTAATCATGAGAATCAAAATTTTCAAAATCAAGGTTTCAATAACGACAATCGTGGGCAAAATTTTAATCAAAATCAAGGTGTTGTTCAAAATCAATCGCCCACGGAGGAGTTGTTGAGACAATTAGTTCTTCAAAATCAAAATTAACAAATTGTCAATAAAAATCATGAAGAAACGTCAAGAATGTTAATTAAGGAATTAACCGAAATTAAGAAGTCTTTAAATGATCGACCATCGGGCTCGGGTACTACGTCTCTCCCAAGCAACACGATCGCTAACCCGAGGGGCGATGTTAAAGCGATCACAGCCCGTAGTGGTGTTTCATATAAGGGACCCATGGCTCCGACTACCTCGTCTTCTTCTCTTCCTCATAAGGTAGTCGACCGTGAAACCGAGGCGACAACGGATACGGAACTTCCTAATAATAACGGAATGACCGAAGACATCCAACCTCCGGTTGTCCAACCGTCTAAGCAAAAAGAAAATGTTTCTAAAGGAAAAGAAAAAGTTGTGTTTGAAAATGAAATTCCTATCAAACTTCCTTATCCTTCTCGTCTAAACGATCAAAAGCTCCGCGAGAAAACGAACCACCAAATGGAAAAGTTCTTTGAAAATTTTCAAGATCTTCGCTTTGATTTAAGTCTCGCGGATGCTATTCTTTTGATACCAAAATTTGCTTCTATGATCAAAAATTTGTTGAATAATAAAAAAAAATTGTTTGAAATGGCCAAAACCCCTTTGAACGAGAATTGTTCGGCGGTTCTCCTTAAGAAGCTTCCCGAAAAGCTTGGAGATCCCTGCAAGTTCCTTATTCCGTGTAATTTTCCGGGGATGGTTCAATGCTTTGCCTTGGCCGATCTTGGTGCTAGCATTAACCTTATGCCAAAATCCATGTGGAAGAAATTGTCTCTTCCCGATCCTACTCCTACTTGCATGACCCTCGAGCTCGCCGATCGATCTACTTGTCGTCCCATTGGAATAGCCGAGGATGTCATCGTCAATGTTGGAAAGTTCCATTTCCCCGCCGATTTTGTGATTGTTGATTTTGATGCTGATCCAAGGGTTCCTTTCATTCTCGGGAGAGGTTTCCTAAGGACGGGCCGTGCTTTAATTGATGTTTACGATGAAGAAATCACTTTGCGAAATGGTAATGAAGCCGTCACGTTTAATTTGGACCAAACATCGAGATACTCCTCCACCGATGATTGCATGTCCGTTAACCGAATCGATGTTATTGATGATATTTCGGAGGAGTATTCTCAAGAACTTCTCGGTTTTTCTCATGATGCTTCGAGTGACAATCCCACTCCTTCTTCTCAACCTATTGTTTCCGACTCTTCCCCCTCCTTCACTCCGTTTGAGGGAGGTGATTTCCTTTTGGAAGAAGTCGATGAATTTCTTGCTGCTGATACATCTTCTTTATCGGATGTTGATGATTCTTACTATGATACGGAGGGAGACATTCTTTTGCTTGAACAACTTTTAAATGAAGATCCGTTTTCGCCTCTCCCTCCGAAAGATCTTTACGTTGAAGAAGTTAAGGAAATTAAGCCGTCTAACGAAAATCCTCCGGAGCCCGAGCTCAAGGATTTACCTCCTCATCTTGAGTACGCTTACTTAGAAGGAACCGACAAATTTCCCGTTATCATTTCTAAACACCTTCAAGATGAGGAGAAGAACCGACTCGTTGATGTGCTTAAGAAGCACAAGAGTGCCATCGCTTGGCGTATTTTCGACATAAAGGGCATAGACCCTCGTTTTTGCACGCATAAGATTTTACTTGAAAATGATTCTAAGCTGTCCGTCCAACAACAACGACGGGTTAACCCAAAAATCCATGAAGTGATCAAAAATGAAGTTATCAAATTACTCGACGCTGGGATGATTTACCCCATTTCCGATAGCTCATGGGTTAGCCCAGTCCATTGCGTTCCTAAGAAAGGCGGTATGACCGTCGTGACTAATGAAAATAATGAGCTTATTCCCACACGTCTCGTCACGGGATGGAGAGTGTGTATCAACTACCGTAAACTTAATGATGCGACTCGGAAAGACCATTTACCGCTTCCTTTTATGGATCAAATGCTCGAACGTCTAGCGGGGAATGAGTTCTATTGTTTTCTTGACGGTTTTTCCAGCTACTTTCAAATTCCGATTGATCCCCAGGATCAAGAAAAGACCACTTTTACTTGCCCTTATGGGAAGTTTGCTTATCAACGTATGCCCTTTGGCTTATGTAATGCTCCAGGCACGTTCCAAAGGTGCATGATGGCCATTTTCCATGACATGATCAAGAAGACTATGGAAGTATTCATGGATGACTTCTCGGTCTATGGAAATTCTTTCACCACTTGCCTCTCCCATTTAGAAAAAAATGCTAAAACGGTGTGAAGACACCAACTTGGTTCTAAATTGGGAGAAATCTCATTTCATGGTTAAAGAGGGTATAGTCCTCGGCCATAAGATTTCCAAAGCCGGGATTGAGGTTGATAGAGCCATAGTCGATGTGATCGCAAAATTACCTCATCCCACGATCGTTAAGGGAATCCGAAGTTTCCTTGGTCATGCCGGCTTTTATAGACGATTTATTCAAGACTTTTCTAAGATAGCCCGACCTTTGACCCACCTTCTTGAAAAGGATGCCCCGTTTATCTTCTCAAATGAGTGCGTTGATGCATTTAATATTCTTAAGAAGAAGTTAACGGAGGCTCCGATCTTAGTTGCCCCCGATTGGGACTTGCCTTTTGAGCTTATGTACGATGCTAGCGATTATGCTATCGGGGCGGTCTTGGGGCAACGAAAGAATAAGTATTTTCAGCCGATACACTATGCAAGTAAGACTATGACCGATGCTCAATATCACTATACGACTACCGAAAAAGAGATGTTAGACGTCATTTATGCCTTTGAAAAGTTTAGACCTTACCTTCTTTTGAAAAAGTGCATAGTCTATACGGATCATTCGGCCTTAAAATACCAAATGGCAAAGCAAGACGCTAAGCCAAGATTGATGCGGTGGGTTCTCCTTCTTCAAGAATTCAATGTCGAAATTCGTGACAAGAAAGGAGCGGAGAACCTAGCCGCCGACCATTTGTCTAGACTTGAAAATCCCCATCAAAGTGATCACGAGAAAAAGGAAATCACCGAGACATTTCCTCTCGAGACACTTGGGTGTTTGACACATGATTCTAGTATCCCATGGTTTGCCAACTTTGCGAATTACCATTGGGGAAATTTCATTAAAAAAGGGATGTCGTCCCAACAAAAGAAAAAATTCTTTAAGGACGTTAAGCATTATTATTAGGATGACCCCTATTTGTTTAGAGTTTGTGCCGACCAAATTCTACGGCAGTGTGTTCATGGCAAGGAAGCCGATGACATACTTATGGCATGCCATAGTGTACCTACGGGGGGACATCATGGTGCCAACTACACCGCCAAGAAAGTTTTTGATTCCGGCTTCTATTGGCCGACGATATACCGGGATGAGCAAGACTTGGTGAAGTCTTGTGATTCTTGCCAGCGTCAAGGAAAAATTTCACAACGAGATGAGATGCCTCAAAATTCCATTCAAGTATGTGAAATCTTTGACGTCTGGGGTATTGATTTTATGGGTCCATTCCCGTCTTCGAGAGGGAATAAGTATATACTCGTGGCCGTCGATTACTTGTAAAAATGGGTGGAACCCAAGTTGTGGTTAAGTTTTTGAAGAGTTTGTTTGCCCGATTCGGGACACCTCGTGCTATTATTAGTGATCGCGGTACTCATTTTTGTAATGACCAATTTGCCAAAGTTATGCTTAAGTATGAAGTTACCCATCGCCTTAGTACCGCGTATCATCCGCAAACAAGTGGTCAAGTTGAGGTGTCCAATCGTGGACTTAAGAGGATTTTAGAACAGACCGTAGGTGAAAATCGTGCCTCATGGGCCGATAAATTAGATGATGCTTTATGGGCCTTCCGCACCGCTTACAAAACCCCCCATCGGGTGTACTCCTTATAAGTTGGTGTATAGAAAGGCTTGTCACTTGCCCATTGAATTAGAACATAAGGCCTATTGGGCCTTAAAACATGCCAATTTTGACCTTAATACCGCGGGTGATCACCATAAAGTACAATTAAATGAATTGGCCGAGTTACGTAATCAAGCCTACGAAAATTCTTTAATCTATTAAGAGAAAACAAAGAGGATTCATGATGCTAAGATTAAGAACCGTGAATTCAATGTTGGAGACCAAGTCCTTCTTTTTAACTCTAGATTGAAGATTTTCTCAGGCAAGCTTAAATCCCGTTGGTCTGGACCGTTCACCATTGCCCAAGTATTCCCTTATGGTACCTTTGAGTTGTCTCAATCGGATGGTCCCAATTTTAAGGTGAACGGTCATCGACTTAAGCATTACTTCGGAGGGGACAAACCACCCAATGGTGTCCTTGACCTCCAAACTTTCCCCAAGGACGACTGAATTCGGGGATCGAGTCAAGCTATGTGACTCGGTAATCAAAAACAAGTGCTTCGTGGGAGGCACCCCATGCTTATCCATCTATCTTTTTCTTTTTATTTCTAATAAAGTAACGTGAGGGGGGCGACCTCTTCCATTCTCGTATCTTTTTGTGGTTGGTGTGGAATTGTACCTCAGAAGGATTTGTCTCTCTCGTCGCCCGTTTGGATGTTTATGTAGTATTTCCTAACTAAGTTGCTCTGATTTTGATTTTTTCATAAATTTTCGTTTTCCTACTTCTAAAGTATCTATGTATGCCGTCGCTTGCTTTTACTGGGGATTTATTTACGTTTTTGCTGTTAGTCACTTACTTAAAGTATCTAGTACCATTAAATTCAATCTTTATTCGGCTAAATTGAAATATCTGTGATTGGCGCATAATTTATAGATAAATCTCGCGCCTAGATTTTAGTAACTTTGATACCATATTCAAGACTTACCTATGTTGAATACACGTTAACATATTTTCTTACGCGCTGTTTGTCGACAGAGGCGCGGAACTACAATTTCATATCCTTTTCACTGAAAGTTTCTAGCTTTGAGACGCACACTGGTTTTTCGGCGGCAGGTAAGACATTGAGTTTTTATTCAAGTTACCGATTTTAATTTATCTGTAACATTATGAATGTATCCTCTTATAATTAAAATGCTACTCTATAGGAATGTAGTCTATATAGGAATGGAGTCTGAAGTGTATGTTTTAATGGCATATATAGGAAGATGTAGCCTTTCTGACAAGTGGTAACTATCACTAATTCAATGATGTTCATGGATGTTGGGTTAATGATTGCTTAGTGAGGAGCTGTGCTTGTGATGAGCGGCGCAGCTTTTGTATCATCTTATGCCTTTTTGAACGTGAATGATCTCGCTCTCGCCGCCTCTATCATCAAAAATGACAAAATCAGAAAAATGTGAAATATTTTTTTGTTATAATTTTTGATGAGATCTATATATGATTGAATACTATATTGGATAGAAAAGGTACTAAAAAGAAGGTGAAGAATGGTTGAAAATGAAAGATGTGCAAAAAATGATGTTGTTGTTTTAATGAACTGTGTAGTGTGTGATTTGGCTTGTTATGTCTTTTCCGAGCTGCGGATAGTTTAGATATAAAATGTTTTTTGTACTTAATTTCCCGTGCGTGCGTTGTGTCCTAGCTAATGCCTTCGGTCCTTCTACCAATGATGATCACAAAAGATTTTGCTAGTCTTGTACACAAGGAGCTACTCTTTTGTCGGCTCCCGTACTTGACTTTTAACATGCATGGCTTGAAGAGCTTTCGCTAGTCACTTACACTAGGAGCTATGAAACGCGAATTCTTTCTAAGAGTTTGCAAGTTCCCGTATTTGACTTTAGATATGCGTGGCTTGATTATCGGCTAAGCATCCGCGAGTCTCATTATTTGAGATTTTCATAATGCGGAGAACGATAAATGATAGAGTTTATTTAGAAGTTAGATGCTAAGCGTGGAGTAGTTGGTTCTCTTTAGAGCTCATCGTAGGTACTTGTGGCTTTTTGCTCCCACAAAATTGTTTCACCCCATATTATGTGCTTAAATAATTAAAGATGTTACGTTTTGGCGAAATTTAGTTTTTTATCTTCTTAAGAGAATCTTTGCTTTAAAAATTGGGTACACATCAAGGATACGTCTCAAATAAAGTTTAAGTATAATAAGTTGCAGATTCGAAATCCCGTTTTTGGATTTCTATGTATGTATGTGGTTTTGGAACTACCCGTAAAGTTCCATGATTATGTTATTCGAAAAAAAAATAATAATAATAAAAAAGAAAAAATATGAAAAGTTATGAATAAGGGATGTATGATTAGTGCTTAAGTTGTTATAAAAGTTGATGGCGCGTGAGGTGCATGTGGATGGTGCTAGCCCAGTCACATGAGGTGCACGTGTAGTACTCCTCAACTTATATATATGTGTATCAGATTGTATCCCAATTCCTTGATGTGGACCTCATTTTTAAGGCAACGATTCTTAAGAGAAGATGGGAAACTACTTAGCGTTTTAATTTAGTATCTTTATCGGAATAAAAATGTATCGAAACGAGAAAATTGAAGAAATTCATTTCTCACAAAAATAAAATAAGTAGATACAAAAATAAGATATGGGAGCTAGAAGTTATTACACAAGTAACTTCCATGAGTAGCGTTAGCATCTAATTTGTAAGTAGGATGTGATCTCGTTTTTAAGCTTAGTTTGGGGGCTTGTGAAAAATCAGGGACGATGAAATTTATCCGTATGGTCATTTCTCCATGAGACGTGTTTCTACTCTATGACCCTAAACGTTATTGCAAAATAATGAAAGTCAACATACCGTCACAAGAATTAAATATAAAAATGCAAAAAATAAGTAGTGTAAAGTTAGTACGTGGAATAAAATGGATAAACAGGGCGTTTTAGGGAATAAATGATTTTGAAATCTCTTTTGAACGTTCTTGCTACTTTTCAAAGTTAGTAAAAAGAGTTTCTAAATTATTTATCTCAAAAGCGTGACGTGATTACATTGCGTGAGGACGCGGCANCATTTCTCACAAAAATAAAATAAGTAGATACAAAAATAAGATATGGGAGCTAGAAGTTATTACACAAGTAACTTCCATGAGTAGCGTTAGCATCTAATTTGTAAGTAGGATGTGATCTCGTTTTTAAGCTTAGTTTGGGGGCTTGTGAAAAATCAGGGACGATGAAATTTATCCGTATGGTCATTTCTCCATGAGACGTGTTTCTACTCTATGACCCTAAACGTTATTGCAAAATAATGAAAGTCAACATACCGTCACAAGAATTAAATATAAAAATGCAAAAAATAAGTAGTGTAAAGTTAGTACGTGGAATAAAATGGATAAACAGGGCGTTTTAGGGAATAAATGATTTTGAAATCTCTTTTGAACGTTCTTGCTACTTTTCAAAGTTAGTAAAAAGAGTTTCTAAATTATTTATCTCAAAAGCGTGACGTGATTACATTGCGTGAGGACGCGGCAATACCTTAGTCTGGGGGATTTTGGTATGTGTTATTTCACATACCTTTATTTGACCAAAAACCCGACCATAAGACCAAAAACTAATCCATAAATGCCAAATATATGTTGTTTTTATGTTTGTGATTATGCAGGTACGGATATGTGAAATATTGGACAAAAACAAAGATAATAAGACAAAACGAGCACGAGAATGGAAAGATAATAAAAATCCGAAGCCGGGGTAAAAGGGTTTGAATACAAAGGGAAAAACGGTGATTTTCGGATGAGTTTCGATGACGTTTACGTGTTTTACGAGGTTCAGACGAAGTCGAAAAAATTCCCCGAGCACGCCATTGGAAAGAGCACGAAAAAACGAGTCCGGAGGTACTTACAAATATTTTTGAACCGGTCCGGAACTCTTTAAATTGGCAGGTCAAATAAGCATTTGACCCAATGTTTTATATATGAACTGGCATGAAATTGGACCTATTATAAAAGAAAATTTTTATATATAACAAATAGAAACACACTCCAGTGCAGCTGGAAGTGTGCTTCTCCCACAACCTCAAGGTCGCAAGTTCGATCCCAGCTAAGGCTTTGTGAGGTATTATTTAGCCATGCCACGTGGCACCACCTCATTGGTCCATGTGGCGACCCGACCCGATCTGTTGACCGATCCAACCTGATTTGACCCGTTGACCGTTGACCCGACACGTGGCATGACATGTGTCGCCACGTAGACCACTTAGGTGGTGACACGTGGCAGTAGGCCGCACCTGAGTTATAACTTGTCAGTGGGTCCCACCTGCTGATGTGGCAGTGACGTGGACCAATAGGAGGCCGCCACGTGGCGGCGGCTAATGATTGGTACGAGGTTTCTATGATTGCAGGTACAGGTGGCAGGTATGACATGTCAGCTGACATGTCAGTACGAGGTTTCAGACGTGGCAGACCTCTGGACCAATCAGAAGACAACACGTGTACAAAATGACGAAGCAGAAAAATGCAGGCGTGTGTCAGTATGAGGTTGCAGTGTGTCAGAGCGTGTCAGTCCGAGGTCAGAGCGTGCAGGTACGAGGAAGCTTTTAGCAGTCAGATCCACCAATGGGAGCGTGACACGTGGCATTCCGAGATAAGACAAAATAGCATTCGGTGCTCTAAAATGACCAGATTACCCCTGATTGGCTTGGATTGAAAGTGGCCTGAATGGACGAAAATGCCCCTCACCTCACTTTGGCAATAAATAGGACGCACCATATGCAGTTTTAGGTGTTAGTTTTTAGAGTATTTTTTAGTGTGTATTTTTAGAGAGTAGATTTATTTCAATGTTTTAAAAATATTGTAAGAGCTTTTAGCTTATTTTTAAGAACTTATTGTAATTCTCTTCTATTTTAATGCAAAGTATGTTTCCTACTTAATTCTTATTTCTTTTCTACTTTTCTCATTTTTTTTATTTTCTTTTCTTTTCTAAAAATCAAGATTAAAAAAATTAAAAAAAATATATATATGTATAAAATAAATAAATAAAAAATAAAATAAAATAGTTTTATTTCATTTAATTTTTATAGAAGTTTCAATCTTTTAAAGTTTAAGCTTATTATGTCTTATTACATTTTCTCTTCATCCTATAGCTCGATTCAAACACTAAAAGAGATGCATGAGCTCGTTAAGCTCGGCTTATTTTTCAAATAAGTCTTGACATCTCTTAAGTTTGAGAGCAATTTCTTTATTTATTAGCTTTTTAGATAGCTTATTAATTAGATCTACTATTTTTATCAAGTTTTTAATATAAAGTTTGAATCTTTATTGTTTATTTTGAAGTTTTTACACTTAGCTCAATTCGAACAAGAATGGTCTTTAGCTTTAAAGCTTGTCTTAATCTTTGATTAAGCCTATTTGACCATAGTTTCGAGAGCTCATTATAGATCTAGTAGTTTCAATAGCTTAATTAGTGTAAAGTTTGAATCTTTATTGTTATTTTTTAGTTTTTATATACTTTAGCTTATTGTCGATTTATATAAAGGAATATAAGTGCTTCACTTGGGTAATCGGCTTAAAAGCCTTGATTGCTTTCTTCCTTATTCGCTTTAAGCTTTAGTATTTTAGCTTTTTTTGGTAAAACTTGTAGTTTTAATCTAGTTTTAATAAAAAAAATATATTAAAAAATTATTGTTATAGCTTATTTCATCATATTATCTTTTGTCCTAACTCTTATGTCTTATTTCTTATCACAATCTACCGCTAAGGCGGGAGCTTAAGGATCTTTAAGCAATTTTAATACATAAAGTTTGAAACTTTAGTAATTTTTAAGCTTTCTAGTAAATAAAGTTTCAAACTTTACTTACTAATTGGTGAAAAAATTAATAAAGTTGTAAACTTTTGGGTTAATTTGTGCTTATTAGATCGGGTGGTTTATTCCTCTCGTTTATTCTTCCGGGTTCTACTTTCTTTACCTTTTAAATCTTTAGTAGTTGCTAATTTTAGAATAATAATTATGTTTATCCAAATAAATGCTATGTGTTTGTTTGCTATGATTAGTGAGTAGATTTTTTTATACTTGTGAACTAGATTATTTAGTGAACTAGGTGTGGTTTATAAAAGTTAAAAGATATATTGGTTAGATATTGATCTCTCTTTATGAAAAATTGTTGTGAGAAAATAATTGTTTGTAAAAGATATTAATATATCAATAATGAACTTAATCGAAATAATAAACCACACTTAAGGATCTTGACAGTTTGCTTTACAAGTATATCTTTTTATCATAATTTCGCATTTGCTTAATTAGCATAATTTAGTTGGTTATTTTTAGTTGGTATCTTTTGTAGTTAGCGTTAGATTATTTAGTTGCCACTAGTTTTATTATTACCTTTGCTTCAATCATTATCATTTTTCTTAATCAAAAATCGAAAAACACAAGCTAGAATCTTTTTCTTAAAATTTTAGATTTTTCTTCAAAAGTTTAGTAATTTTTTATATTTTAATTAACTTAAAATAGTTTTTAAATCATTATAATTAAAAGAAAAGTAAAAAATAAAAATAAAAAATAAAATAAAAACTTAATTTGCATTTTTAAAGTTATTTTTGTATTTACTTGCAATTTAAAACATAAAAAAAATACAAAAAAAAAATAATTTTTAATTAATTTTAATTAAAAAAATATATTTTTAATTCTCCAAAAAGTTTTTATTTAGTTAATTCCCCGTAGCCCTTTTCCCTTAAGTAATTGTTTTATAAGACTCGGGATTAGCCCGGGTTTTGCGTAATTAAGTTTCCTTTTGCCTTTATTTGTTCCCCGTTTCTTTTAGATTGCGTTTAAGTTTTATTTTAGTTTAATACTCCACCTATTCACTCTTATCTCACTTTTCACTTCACGATTCACGAATCGTTAACTACGGTTACATTCACCTTCACACAGACTACGACCCTCGGGTTTTGCTTATTTCCTTAGCAATTCCTTGGAGAAAATATATACTATAATTGTTGATACCAGTGTCATCGTTTCTTCTTGTGTTGGGTACATGTGTACAATATGGATTGAGTTGTTATGGGTAAGATAACTGGAAAGCGTTTGGTGAAATGAAGATGTTGATACCTTGTTCCCCCGAATAGACGACTGCTCAAAACCGCATAGTAAGGTGTACATTGGGGACGCACAACACGGTCATGGGATCGGCTTAATCATATATTCCGGGATTGACAACCGCAGAGATGATCCATGTTTCACCCTATTACTTCGGTGTTATCGTTTTCTTCGGGTTTTTCGAATTTCATACAATGAAACTTTTTGCATCACTTCAACTACTTGGGGGAAGTGGTCTCATGAAGATGATTGTCGGTTTGGGAGGAAGCTACCAAAGCATCACTTCGAGAAGGTTCAAATTCAGAAGATTGTTCAGGAGCCTCGAAAGCTTTGGTGGTGAAAGTTTAAGAGATGTTGACTACAGATTTCTACAACGTAATGAACGTATCCTCATTTTGGTATTCTTGTCAACATCTTCTTAAATTAAATAACATATTTTGTACATATAGTATACCAAGATGTAAATAGAAAATTATAAAACCTACAAAAACTCATAAAAATCAGAAAAATAGAAAATACCAAAAATAGTTTCTTTTTAAGGCATGTCTTCTGGCATCGATAACATTTACGGTCCTAGAAATGTCATTCAATAATGACACGGGTCTTTAAATGAAGTTCGAACAGAAGTTCAAAAAGATTTTTAAAACATGCCTAAATGGCTTGCTATTATTTCAGATAGCAACCCGCTTTCAAAATGAGGAAAGCACGTCGCCAAAAAGACGGTTGTTCCTCCCACTAGGTGAAGTTCACCCGGGCACGGATTACTTTCTATCCGTGTTTCTTCGATCTAATGTACGTTTCAGTGCATTAGTTCTAGTTTAAGAAGAGAAGTCTTCTTTTTATCAAAACAAATAGTTTTCCATCTATGATTCTTTAGAAAAATATTTTGTATCTTAAATGGTGGTTTAAAACATTATTGAAAATCAATGGGACTTAAATCTTTCATAAAATTTGCCACTCAATCTATGACAAAAGGTTTAATTTTTCACAAAATGTTAAATATACAAATAGTCATAGATTGAGGGGGAGAGTGATTTCAAATTTTATTTTAGATCATAAAATGTTCATCTTTGTTCGGTTCAAAGCTATGTGTGAAAAATTGTGTTGTTATGTGTCAATATATGAACTTTTATGAGTTTTCGTTTAACTCCAAATCTTTATTAAAAATCATCATATTGGACATTAACATTCTCCCTCATAAATTGAGGGGGAGCATCGTCATGTTCCATTATCAGTATGTATTAAAATCAGACCTCATTTTTCTCCCAAATTTTCGAACTTATTTAAATCAATTGGGATCACAAATCTCAAAGGGTTTGAAATTTTTGATCGGGGGAGAGAATGTGATTTAAATATGAAACCTGATAATCAAATGTGATCTTTTGGACTCAAAGTGTAGGCTCCCTCATATGTGCTAAACTCTTTCGTATATCGATGCACATATTAAGGGGGAACGAATGGAATTATGGAATGATACTAAAGACCGACCATTTTATTTATTGCAATGGAGTTATAAGGATGATAAGGTTAGGTAGTAATTCCCATGATCCAGCCAAAACCGGAGGGATCTTCCCAGGGACAATTCTCTAGTTAGAGTAGAAGTCCTTAGGAATGATTAAAAAAGGAGAAAAGTGAGATAAGGGAAGAGTGCCGACTGAGATGGAGCTAAGACTGGAACAAACCCAACAAGGTTCTAGTAATGAAGTCTCGCTAAGCACTGAAGGGGTTGAAGAATTAAAAAGAAATGATATGAGAAAGGGTGAAAAGAAATAGCCCTCCAATTATTCAACCTTAGGGCAGAAACCGGGTTCAATTCATATGCTGCTGGTGGTTACCAAGTTAACACCGGCATTGAAGACAAGACGTCATGGACCCAGTGACGCACTGCACTAAACTTCCTAGCCACTCAAGTTCCCTTAAAA
Organism: Artemisia annua; assembly: GCA_014162995.1. Lineage (NCBI taxonomy): Eukaryota > Viridiplantae > Streptophyta > Magnoliopsida > Asterales > Asteraceae > Artemisia > Artemisia annua. Next base: position 69,530 of record LBNU01030164.1, on the reverse strand, counting down.
GAACTTGTTTTATTCTCATGGGGAACCCTGCATAATCTATCAACCGCTCATTGCGATCCATGTTGATATTGAATCAGGAGACACCTCTCCAGTCTCTAGTTGCGGAATCAAAACGCACTATTGAGTCTAGAGCCAAGAGATCATCCATAAATCTCATTAGGACACACTTCCATTATGCTTACTATTTCATACACCGTGGAAAGTAAGTAAATATTTTAAGAGTCCTACGCATTATCCTTGTGGTAACTGCCAGAACATCCGAGTGATACGTAAGTGTTCACAATGAAGATGGAAATCCCTCTTGAGTCAGCATCAAACAAGCTCATGGTGAGTGACATGTGAGATCCTTCATGGATCAAACTAGTGACAACTGGAAAGAAACGATGGGGTGATTCACTTTTGAATCAAACTTGTTCCAGGAAATTGGATTGACGAATGCTTTTGGAAAACCTTTCAATGTGCTCAACAACTGAATTTCGAGCATGTTGATTGTGAAAATTTTCAAACAAAAGTGTTTATGAATGAAATGTGATTTAATGTATAAAACTCTCGTCGTGTTGCATATAATGTTTATCCTATGACACGCGAGTGATTTTTTCTCTAATCAATTTCTCATCAATCATTGAGTATTTAACTCATTGATTCACTCTACCGTGCTGTCTGCTTTGAGATGTTCCGGTATGAGAACATGCTTAGTTTGATGATTCTAATGATTAATTCGTTGGAAGATTCAATACTACAAGCTGGAAANTGTATAAAACTCTCGTCGTGTTGCATATAATGTTTATCCTATGACACGCGAGTGATTTTTTCTCTAATCAATTTCTCATCAATCATTGAGTATTTAACTCATTGATTCACTCTACCGTGCTGTCTGCTTTGAGATGTTCCGGTATGAGAACATGCTTAGTTTGATGATTCTAATGATTAATTCGTTGGAAGATTCAATACTACAAGCTGGAAAGTCCTGTCAAGGTGAGTCTTCTTTAAAGGGGATTCTACCTGATCACAGGTCCGTCCTCATGGATCCGAAGGTTAATACAACCACATTGAGCGAATGACAAAGCCATATTCGTTCTCCAACTTTATTGCTAACTGTTTTATTTCAGATTGATATAAAGATGGTGATGGTGGTACCTACTTCCAGCATAGACATGTCAACCCATACCCCATGCTCACACTCCGAACTCATTATCAATGAAGATCATGAAAGATGAGAGACTTACAACAACGCTTCCGCAACTCTGATGCAAAGTCTCCTGATCAAGTAAAGTGTGAGCATGCCGGTCCAATTGTCACTACATCACATGAAGGCTTTACTCAAAAGGATTAACTTAGAGATTTACGGTGGCTGATGATCTCAAAGAATGCTCAAAGATCACATACGTCAACGGAACATTAATCACAAAGATCATCGCTTGAAGAACAAAGATCAATGAACTTGAAGAATCAAATTCTACGAGCTAGGAATTTTAATTCAAGGAATAGAATGCTAGAATTCAAATTGTATTTTCCGGGGTGACCTCCCTTAGGGGGAGATTGTTAGGAATACGAATATTCTTATGAAAGACTCAGTCACCCCGATTTTCTATTAGCATTAAGATAGCTCGTAGACTTAGTTATTATTATTAGTAGTAGTTTAGTTTAATATAATTGTAATTAGTATTCGTGGAGTGGGTCGGGTCTTTACCCACTGTCAGCTCACTCCACAGCCCGTTTAATGGGGCATTAGTATGTAACTATAAATACCCTCTCCCACCAAAGGAGAGGGTTGGAACTTTCACTTCTCTTAATCTAATTTCTCTTTCTTTCTCTCACTAGAAAGTCTCCCAACTCACTTCCTCTCTCTAGTTTTCTTCTTCTATTCGAATCATAACTATAAGAACCATATATGTTGAGTTTATGAGTATACTACTTTAATTACATATCATATCACATCATTCATTCTCAACTAAAAGTTAAGTAAAACATGGCTTAATATTGATTTTTAAAAGACTTGATACTACAATTATTTAGTTGCTTAAAAATAAAATTTATGTTTTGTCCTCAACAAAAAGGGAGAGATTGTTAATACAAATATCGTCTAAAAACGTTATTTATATTTTACGATCTTTGCTAATATTTTGTTGTCGACAAAGTATAAACTTTATTTTCTAGCAAAGTATAACTATAGTATAAGTCTCATATATAGAAACTTTATTTCTAAGTAGACATCACATTTGCTACATGATTCATTGTTAAACTTATAATGTTGATATCATGTTAGGAGTCAAAACATATTTAGTAAGTCTTACTAAGTATTGTGTCTTATTGAGTTATCAGTCTTCAAACACTTTTGATAACTCAATTACTTACCTAATACATCATACTAACATTATTCCAAGTTGATACAAAAATACATTTACAAGTCTACTTTCATATTAGTAAAAGTCTAAATTTGGAAATACATATTTACATCATGCATTGCATCATACATGTCTTATCAAGTTGACTTGGTAAGATCTCATGCATATTTGGAAAGATTCTTACTCAACATATCTTATGGTTGACTTGAAAGATCTTGATTAGACTTGGCATTGATATGGAAAGATTTCTTGAGAATTGACTGTCTGACCTGGTGGAACCCTTTGGGTACAAGGGCGGAACCCTTGTTTTGGTTCCGCCGTTTCCGCCAGTCAGTTGTTTTGGTTGGCTATAAATAGCAAGCCACTCTCAAGAAATTGCTTATCAGTTTTAGCTATACTTTGCATATATACTCTCATTTCTCTCATCTAACTCAGTAGCAACTCACTTGTGTGATTCTCTTATGTAGCAAGGAAGTTCACAAGTTCATCCGAGAAGTTACAAGTTTTAACACAACGTTGCAAGACTTGTTAGCTTTGCATTGTGTAAACTCAATAGTTTATACTCCATTTGTATCTTGATAAGAAGTGATCGGTTAGTATTTTAGTCCTCAAAATACATTTAGTGATAGGAGTGGTTGTACCTTTGTAAAAGAACTCGACATCTAGCTTTGTGTCAGAAATATTGGATAGGCGATGTTAGGATGGTTCTACCTTGAACTAGGACTCGGTATTTAGCTTTGTACCGGATAAAGTGTAAACGACGATTGTAAGGCTTTCTCCGCCGGTGAAAGGAGCTTGTTGACTAGTGATTGAAACTCTCGAGTTGGATACTCGGGGCGTGGAGTAGGGCAAGGAAAAAGAGTCCTTGTAGCCGAACCACGATAAACATCCGTGTTGTGGTTTGATCGTTTCTTACATTATTCTTTCATATTACATATTTTCAATTAGTTTCCATTGTTGATTGCACGTAAAGTTTTCAAAGATAAACAAGTTAAAAAGCGGTAAACTATTTAACCCCCCTTCTAGTTTTCCACACAATTGTATTTGATGTTGCGGTGATAAAAATTGAGTGGTTATTGTGGTGTGTAGTATTATGAATTTCAAGTAGCTAGGATGTTATGTGATATGTTTCACAATCTATTATTATTGTTGTTTGATTTTCATATTTTAAATAGTTGATTAATTTATTATTATTATTTTTTTTCTTTATATACTACGAAAGATGTCACAGAAACCATGACATAGAGACCTATGTATTTAGGGTTCATGGGTCATAAAAAAATTGACTCTTAAAAATAAGGGAAACTACAAAAAAAAAACAATTTTGATTTTATTCTTTTATTTTTGTTTTTCGTTTTTCTTATAACCCCCTTATTTTCTTGATTTTAGAAAACAATATCATATGAACGCGTTTTATATGTTTTGTGGAAATTAAATCCCCTCATTTTTTTCACAAATCTGGAAATAACAAATTAAGAATTTTTTTTTTCTATAACTAAAAGCACCCTAAGAATCTCGTAATTTAGTGGGTGTTTCTTTTCCACTTAATGAGAGGGCCCAAACCCTTGTTTCATCTTAATGGGGAGGTCCACAAAAATCTCTCTCTCTCTCTCTCTCTCTCTCTCTCTCTCTCTCTCTCTCTCTCTCTCTCTCTCTATTTCTCCGTCCGGTGAGAGATCGCTTGAGGGAGTGGGGGGCTTAAGTCACTATGTGTTCATCTTGAGTCCGAAACTAATTCACACGCCGAGCAAGCATCGGCTTGATGGATAAAAGATTAGTTAGTGATTTTGCACTAAGTTTGCCATGGTTAGTGTTCTTCCACTTAAATTGTCGTTCAAATGCATGGTTTACACCTGTCGATGTTATGTTCTCTTGTTGGTGGGTTTTGTATTGAGATGGTGTTTGATTTCTATGAGTGTCCGCATGTTTTACGCATGTATTCCATTATCATACGTTAAGGGATCTTATATAGTAAGCCGGGGTAGGAGATTTCTAAAGCTATTGTTTCTAGATCCGGTACAAGTGGATGTATGAAGCTACGGTGCAGCTTCTTTTAGTTACTGGTATGTGAAACCTTTTGCTTTGTTATTTCTTTATGGTTAGAGCATGAGAAACTGAATATGTGTTGTGTTAATGCTATTTGTTGTTACAGATACACCACTGTCTTACCCAGTTTTTGATTATTTGTTGGAGTTGTGTTGTTGAGGGTGCATGTTCATGTTCGAGGTGATTTTTTACTTTTTATATGCTACTTTGTAATTAGTGCCGGTTTAAAATATGAATGGAAAGTTGAATCTTGGAAATGGAAATAATGAGCTACAAGTATCTGATGATTGTTTGTGTTTGTTTTATGCTTTGTGTTGGGCTTGATATGTGATCATGTGTGTCTGTGGTTAATGAATTGTGTTTGGTTTCTTTTAGGTTTGTATGTTATCAGTGGATTGGTGGAAACGTATTTGTGTTTGTTTATGCTTTCTGATGTACTTCGTAAGTGATCATGTGTGCTGATTTTATGTGGTGTGCTACAAATTTTGATTTATCTTCTTCTGATAGTCTTTCATAATTATTTCAGTACTTTCTTCACTGTTGGTGTATTTTTGAATGTTGGTTTGTGTTTGTTTGAGCTTTTCATATCTATTAGATTGTGATTTATGATCATTGGTGCTACAGTTTGTGTTTTAAGATCTTTGAAGTTTTGTTTTTTGGGTCTATGCAAGATAGTGGGATGCTTAAGTGCGATTTTGACTTGATTTTAGTGAAGTCATGTTGAATTATTAAGGAGTTGTTCTTATATTTGAAGTGATGTTTATAGGTTGCAGTTGATGTTGGTATCGTGGAAATGATGTGCACGAGGCAGCTAGAAGTTTTAGTTTGACATACAGCTAATGATGGTTCGATCATTCGGTTAGCTACTATTTTGTACCTGAGAATATCCGAGTTCATGCATAATTATTCTTACTCCAATTGTTAATGGTTGGTTCTTTTTGGTATTCAGGGTGTCCAAGAAAAGTTAGCTAGGCATACTAATGTTGGCGTGAGGAGAATGAAAGAAATTGATTTAAAGGTTTCGTACAATGCTTCACTGAAAATTTTGGTCGCGAGGTAAAGCTTGATTAATTGGGTAGCTCCAAAATCCAATGGGGTATGTTGGCTTCTTGGCGTTTTGTTTAGCAATCAAATGTGGAGTAGGGGATGGTAATGCAGGTGCATATACTACTGTGTGCCGACGTTGCTCATTCTCATTTTGGATAGGATTGTTGGCCTTTGATTGTCGCTGTGAGTTATGTTTGTTGTTGCAAATTTGTCGTGTTATGCAGAAGTTTATATAATTGAATTATTTATCTGTTGATGTTACTACATGTCATGATTTATTCGTGAATCTTGCATGACACGGCCTGATCCATAGACCAAAATATAAACTGCGTGGTTGTGATGTAGTTGTGTTATGTTTATACTTTACTGTTTTTGGGTTTTAAGGAGGCCTGCATGCTGTTGGTATTCCCTCTTGTAATTTAATTAAGTCAAGTAGAGTACCTTTTTTTAAAATTAAATGTAAACCAAGACAGGCGTGACAAGAAGATGCCCAAACGAGGTAGAAGAATCTATAGAGTACGAAGAGAGAGGATCCAGTGGAGCATGGATGAGTAAAGATCCACCGGGAGCGGGAAGAATCACGGGCATTGCTGAGAAGATGCGGAATTCGAAGAATCCTTTTTGCAATGTGTCATAATCTAACCCTTGGGATAGACCCAAGTTGATTCCCCGAATGGCTCTAGGGATCAACATTAGAAATATGGCTTGGCTATGTCTGTTATATGTTTTATTTAAGTCTGAGCATGCATGCTTATTTAATAAATAATTTATCAACAGGTATTATTTAGCGACTTAATAAAACTAGGGCGACTTGCTTAATTAAGCACTAGGTCCAGGCACCAAGGACGCATAATAAAAATGGTAGTGCCATGAATTTAGTGGAACCCATCCAAAAAATGGCGTGGGAAGGGTAACCCGAGTTTGGACACTTTTTATTACAAATTATTTGTTTTCTAAATTAGCAAATCATGGTATAAATTCATGCATATTTTATACGTACAACGACTTTTTGGTAAAATCATTTTAATATTGCATATAAATATATAAAGCTGAAACATCGATGGGTTTAGGTCTTTCACTATGTGTAACCTTAGACTTAAGTGTGCCACTTTTAATTGTTATACTCTCCTAGTTAAAACTTTGCAGACAGGTAAGGCCAAAGTCTTGTGTATATGGGTACATGGCTTACGCGGGATGAGGTGATCATTGGAATTCATTGGTCATATGCCAAAGCATAAGTCAATGAATTACTTTGTCCAAGTTTCAACTCTGATTTTAAATAAATACTAAGTTTATATTCATTGACAAATATTTTTTATTACAATTGTGAAACAAAAAAAAAAACCATAACACATAAAAAAAAAAAAAAAAAAAAAAAAAAAAAAAAAAATTGATAATGTAATCGACATCTATTTCATGTCCTGAATCATGTAATTGAATCTCGACAAATATTCAATAGATTGTTCTACACAACAAAAAATAATGGAAGAGATTTGTTGTTACCGAGTGTTAGAATGAAATTGGAAATGGCCATATAACAAGTGCATTTGCTTAATTTGCATGGCAATCAAAACATAAGACAAAGATGCATCAAAAGATTAGATAATATATATATATATATATATATATTTCTTTTTTAGTTTGTTTAGAGTTTTTCTTTTATGTCTTGGAATTGATTGATCAAAATTATTCATATCAACATTTTTTGGGTGTTACTATCTTTGATTATTTTTTAATGTTTATATTTATGAACAAATAAAATAACAATGATTTGATATGTAAAAATCCATATATTTATGATGCGTGGATTTCAACCCTCGCAAAAGGTTTTACTTCTTAAGAGATCTTGAGAAGCTTGCAATCCTCCAGGCAGTATACCTGATCGTTGTAGTGTAGCATAGGTATGTCCGGGGAATTGATTGTTTTCTAAGGGAATAGTGTCATTAGGTTGAAGTGTATGTCAATTTAAGTATAGAGGTGAAAGATGACTATTTGTATTTTTATATTTTATAAAAGCAAGTAAAAATCTTGGTTTTGAAAGAGTGGGCTGAATTAGTTGCTAGTCAACTAACACAAAAGCTACTAATTAATAAAACAAAAATCAAATAACAAGAAAAGTAAAGTTGTGGACTTCTTATGAGGAGGCAAACGTGTTTACTTAGACTTAATTACTCTCTACTTTATTGATTTGTTGAATGTCACAGTGCAGTTGTTTTTGTTGAAGCGTTGTATTCCTTAATACTAGTCGTGAGGCCATGCTACATTCTCCAACTCTATGAATATCAATTTCTCCTATGACCGCACGTTAAGTACACAATCATAGAATCACTAACATCAATTCATGCATTAAATACACCGAGAAAAACCGTAATGCACATACGATTATGTTTTTTAAGACGTTTAAGCTAGTTACAAAAAGGAGATCAACCATTTTTCTTAACCTAACGTAAATCAATCAACTAAACAATAGACAACGCATCAATAATCAATAACTAGGTTTTATTAGATCTAAGCAAACACTAAATAATTTAAGCTAACATGTTAAAAGAAAGAAAAGATAAACAAGTAATCAAACAACACATAGACCTATTGAATTATTAAAAGATTACTTATCTTTAATTAAACATGATAGGAGGCTGTAAAAGCCTTACAATGAGGTGCAAAATCGTCCTAGGGTTTGTGTCTCCCAAAAGTTGCATAAAAAGTTTGACATAATGAAAGAAAAATCGAATTCTATATATAGATTTACATTAGCGACAGCGACAGGTTATAAGTCCTGACGCCGTCAGCTCGCCGCCATTAGGGTTTCGTCTTGTGCAATTCATCACTCTGACGCCGTCACTTTATAACCTCTGACTCCGTCAGCTCAAGGCTGACGCCTTTACTCTATACGCCATTTTGTCCGTCACATGTAAACTCTAAAGCGTGAGGCCCATCTTCAAGATACACCTGACGCTGTTAGGTATTAATTCCATTTTTGTCTCTGAAGCAACATGTGTTAATTCTTCTAGCTTCAAAATAGTAAGCGACGATGTCATAAAGTAGAACGTGACGCCGTCAGGTATACCATTCTGATAGGTTTTTCTTGAATCTGTCGTTTTCTTCACTTTTTCGCCCAAATACATCCAAAAAGCTCCAATTTCCTTATCAATTTAACATTTTTTTAATTAAACCAATTTTAACACTAATAAAACTTCACTACATGAAACAACACATATGCAAATAATTGTTTTGTTAAAAGTTAATGTTTATCAACATTAAATCAATTTTAACACTAATAGAAGGTCATTACATAAAAAACATATATTGCTAAAAATTATAGTTTTTCATAAAAATATATATTAAAAAAATCTAAGGCTAGCCTTCCAAGGGGCGGGCTTGCATTTAGTCAATGTATAAATGTAACTACTCCCTCCGTCCCAAACTTATTGTCCACTATTGACTTTTTTAGTCTTTCTTCTTCAACTTTGACCTTAAATATTTTTGTGGGTGTTATATAATATTTGATGCAAAATATATACATGGATCGGGTTTTAAGTGTATTTTTCAATGGTATAATTTTTCATCAAGTACTATATAATAAGAAAAATATATTTATGGTCAAAGTTGAACCAGTTTGACTTTGAAAATTCAAACTGGACAATAATTTTGGGACGGAGGGGGTATATTATTTGCATTGTTAATTAAGTCTAAAGAATAAAACATGCTTGATGCATAAAGTCCATTGCTTTTGAACTTAGTACCTGTTTGTTATGGGAGTTTCCCCCTGTTAGATTAGATTGAAACATGAAAACAATTGATTGGTATAATCTTTTGGAATAAAATAGATCATTCAATCCAAAAAAAACCATACCACTGCAACTTGGTAGGTATTGACCCATACCACTGACAATGCGTCCTTTCTAATTTTCTCAGCCACAAATTTGTACTACTTTATCTTTTACTATTGATTTTTGTTTTTTTAATTTATGTATACTATATTTTACGTTAAATATAAATTTAGTAAATTAAATATAATAATATATTTTCTCTCTCTCTTACTATATTTTAAACTTTTACCAAATCTTTCAATCTATACCAAATCTAAAACCTATTCTAATCCCATAATCATACCAAACGCACCCTTATAAAACAAATGATACACGAATCTAGAAACTTCAAAATAAAAACAAGTTGAATCCATGTTGTCAACTTTTTGAAGAATTCCTTCCTAGGCCCACGCCAATTAAGAAGATAAGGATTCAATTGATCAAATGGATGAAAAGTTATGTGACACTTGCAACAAAAATCAAATGATGACAATTCGTCAGTATACTTGGGATTTTAATATGATGATGTCTTACCTAATCATCCAAGGAATGAATGAAATTTAACGTATCATGGCAAAATATTCATGGTTTGTCATGGATGCACATAAGCTCAGGTGCAATGGTGATATTTTCATGATCTTCACCTCAAAGTCACATCACTTTTTTAGCACATCATCTAACCTAACACCTAGCAGCCATAACATAGATCACCTAACAAAACTGATAAAAATACCACACTTAATACAAACATACTCCACAATACATACTCACAAAAAAGAGATGTGTTTGTTAGGTAGTTTGCACCACCGAACCAACACAAAAAAATGATCTTAGCACACGGTGGTGTATAACCGTCATGAGGTGCCGAGTGTTGGAGCTCCTCCACGGGTGGCGATATACCACCATAACGCTTGGTCTAAGTACATTTCTTTTCTTCTTATAAATGTCACCTACAACTGTAGGGATGAGGGAAACATTATTCTCATAATTTTTAGTATCATCTCTAATGTATGCTTTAAAATATAAAACTTTTCAAATGTTTATCTTAAATGAATACACTAAATTTGGTGTAAGTTTTAGTATAGTCTAACTACCGATGATTTTTTACGTCAAAACTGATGTAACACTAAGGGTGCATTTGGTAGACTGTATTTGACTTAAAGGAATCCTATCACAATCAAAACACTCATTTGGTATTTGGTTGTTGGTTTTAGAATTGGCTATGAAACCTTTTCTGGAAGGGTTGTACATAAGACCTTGGTTAGTAATAAAAGCAAAATAACTTTTGAAAATTGTGCATTAACTCGTCATATGCATGTCTACATGTTATTTCTTTGAGAGTAAACTGCAAAATACATCCTTGCGGTTTGTTAGGGTTCACACTAAACATCTATGTTAAAACTTTTATCAATAATCATCCCTTTGTTAGTAAATGTTAGACACAACATATCCTTAAGGATTAATGCTGTAATTTTTTCTTCGTTATCTACTAATAGTCAAACACTCTTCTTGATAAAATCACTCCCAAACACCCTTTTATTCATTTCATGTTCTTCTTTTACCGTCATCATCTTTTTCTCACTACTTCCACCACCATAAAATACCTAAACCACTGACTATTAAATCACATTCAACTACCATAAAATACCTTAACCCATATAATATTTACACCTATCACTATAATATCACTCATAAACACCACAAAAGACCAAAACCCATCACAATCTTCTTCTCATCACCTCTACCACCACCATCTACCACATCTAATAACACCATCATTCGGACATGTGGTGGTCGGCTTTGTGACTATGACCATTCACTACCTCCACCACCCAATATGACCACCATAGAGGAAGTAGTGGTGATGGAGGTTTCGGATGGTAGTGAATGGTGGTGGTGGAGGTAGCAAATGGTGGTGGTCACAAATCCGGCCACAAGAAATTTTGTGATGGTTGGGAGCGATTTTATGGTGATAGGTATAGGTATTTTGTGTGGGTTTAGGTATTTTATGGTAGTTGTAAGTGATTTATGGTGAGTGCTTTTGGTAGTGAGAAGAAGAAGATGATGATGGGTAATGGAGGTGATGAGAAGAAGAAGATGATAATGAAATGAATAAAATGGTGTTTGAGAGTGATTTATCAAGATGTGCGTTTGACTTTTAGTGGATAACAGAGAAAAAAACTACATCGTTATTTTGCAGTTCACTCTTTCTTTTATTTTTATAATATAGGCAAATGGGCCCTTATTACAATATGTTTTAATTTATAATATTATCATAATATTAAGAGTGCTCGGTGCAGTGTCCCAATCACGTGGGGTTTTTCTCCTATGGTGCCGCTATAAGATGTTAAACTGCATGTGGGTTTGGTGTTATAGGGTTTAAGCCATGGTGTTGGCAAAAGTTATGGTTTTTTTTAGTGGGTGGAGTATTTTTGGTAGTGTGTTATAGTAATTTTATTAAGAGGGTGTTTATGTTATTAGAGTGTTATATGCGGACGTGTCTGTACCTATAAAACTTATAAGAAATTTCAACGGATAAGGAAATGAGTGGTGGGAATTGAAGCATCTCATGGTAATTCTCAACACAAATATACAGGACTAGTACATTTCATTTTTGCTTAAAAGATTCAAAACCACATTTGTCCTTTTGAGCTTTGTTGCAAACTTGCAATAATTGATTTTTACTAATTCTAAAAATAAATTTAGGTAAAAGATTGATGGCATCTTCATCATCCTTTTCTCGTATGTGGAATTATGATGTTTTCATTAGTTTTAGAGGTGAAGACACTCGGAAAACCTTTGTGGATCACCTCTACTCAGCTCTTGTACAATGGGGAATCCACACTTACAAGGACGATGAAGAACTTCCTCGCGGTGAGATCATTCGTCCCGCCCTCTTGAAGGCTATCGAAGGATCATGGATGGCTGTCATTGTATTCTCAAAGAACTATGCAGATTCTTCGTGGTGCTTGGACGAGCTTGCACATATTATGAAATGCATGGATGAGAGAGGGCTAATCGTCATGCCGATATTCTATGATGTGGATCCCTCTGATGTGCGAAAACAAAATGGAAAATATGGAGAAGCGTTTGCTAAACATGAAATCGAAAAGAAAGACAAAGTTGAATCTTGGAGAAAAGCACTCGTAGATGCAGGCAATATATCTGGATGGGATGTCAAGCACGTTGCCAATGGGTAATTATTTTAACTTTTCAGTTTTTGTGTTTTGGTTAATACATATGGAGGTAATTAATGTATTTTCTGTTTTTCCTCATTTAGTTTATGCTACTACGTAGTATATAGTACAAAACTACAAACCAATGAATTCAAGGAACTGAGATCGATTTGGACAAATAGTACAAACCAATAAGCTCCATGCGTTTTTCATAATAAGCAAGGTTTGAAGAGCTCGGGCTCGTTTTGTTTTGAGCCTATGCATAAAGCTTGAGCTCGATTATTGGTGAGTTATTTTAGAGAATTGGGCTGGCGCTTAGACCGATCTCAGTTACAAGTTAGATGTATATTTTCTTGTTTACGTACATATTAAAGGGAAAATATAAAAATGCAACCATTTGATGGGGTAATTTGAACTCAATTTTTTTGATAATTTGAGCCATTAGTTGACATTTTAAGACCCTGTCTCACTTATTAGTTTTTTTCCACATTCAATATGAGTTGAAAATGATAAAATGTGTCAGCTCGGCTCAAGGCTTTATCCGGTTTGAGTCTGTGTAGCATTGAACCCAATTCTTATTGATTCACGGTCAAAAAATTAATAATCATGGTTAAAAATCATAGTTTATGATCATTTATGAGCTTTTTTTTTTTTGGGATACAAGCTTAAGCTCCTATAAGTTTAGCATACTCTTTATATAAAACTCTCTATATGATTTGAAGTCAAGTACAAAACATGTAAATATATAAGTTATTTTTGCTGCTAACAATTGTTCCACTAAAATATATATATCCATCAAAATTTGGGTTCTTGAGATTTTTTACTACACTTATAGAGAGTTTTGTATTTCTGTCCTTTTTGAAGGCTTGTTTGAACAATCATGTTCTGATCCATTTTGTGGGTGTAAATGTTCGATTTCATTGTGAATTCATCTAAGATTTGTGTGTGGTCTTTTCCCTGTGTTTTAGTTTTATGCACATGAGATATATACTTAATAGTTACTATATGCAGGCATGAGTCCAAAGGTATCAAAAAAATGGTTAATAACATTTCAGAGAGATTGTTTTCAGAAACAAAGAATGTCCATAAAGACCTAATTGGAATGAAGACCCGTTTGCAAGATCTGAAAGCACAGTTAGACATTGGGTCGGGTGGTGTGTGGATGGTTGGAATATGGGGGGTTGGGGGTGGTGGCAAGACTACTCTTGCATCTTCTGTTTATGATGAAATCTCCAATAGGTTTGAAGGTTGCTGCTTCCTAGGAGATATCCAGGAGCAATCAATTAAGTATGGTTTGGAAAAATTGCAAGAGAAAATTCTATGTGGCGTTTTGAAACAAAAGCAAGTGGAGGTGGATGGAGTTGAGGAAGGGAAACTCATGATAAGGAGTAGGTTATGGCATAAGAGGGTCTTGATTGTTCTCGATGATGTCAATAATCTTAACCACCTAAATGCCTTAGCAGGATCACATGACTGGTTTGGTGAGGGGAGCAGAATATTAATTACGACTAGAGATAATCATATTTTAAATGTTCACAAAGTAGATGTGATACACAATATTAGCTTGCTTAATTATGAAGAGGGCATTGAGCTCTTTTGCAAGCACGCACATCGGGATTACCGACCTAAAGAAGGTTATGAGCGGCTTTCAGAACATGTAGTTTTGTATGCTAGTGGTCTCCCACTAGCACTTATAGTTTTAGGCTCTTTTCTGTGTGACAAAGATATAAACGAGTGGAAGAGTGCATTAGCTAGATTGAAAGAAATCCCGGACACTGATATTGTGGAAAAGCTAAAAATTAGCTATGATGGCCTCACACGTGAGGAGAAAGAATTGTTCCTCGACATTGCTTGTTTCTTTAGGGGAGAGAAGAAAAATTATGCAATAGAGATACTTGATGCTTGTGGTCTTCACCCTGTTATAGGTATAAAGGTGCTCATACAAAAGGCTCTTATAACTATTTCAGATGGAATGTTTTCTATGCATGATTTGATACAAGAAATGGGACACTACATTGTTAGAGGAGAGAACCCCCGGAATCCCGAAAAACATACTAGAGTTTGGCAAGTGGAAGAAGTTCTAAGTATATGTGCTATGGATCCAACAACGGTAATGGTTAAGCTATATTTGTATCATATGTAGGCATTTAAATTTATAAGGGTTAATTCTCACATAAAAAAAATATGATTTTTACTGTATTCTAACCCAACATACTTTGAATAACAAAAACTTTCATTTATAGATATATAATCAATCTTATTTCTAACATCGACACCCTTTTTTTCTCTATCATAGGAACTTGACAGGATCATAGCAATAAGAATTATATCCGATATGTACGATCCATTACCACGTCATAATAATCACGTAGTTGCGAACATGAAGAAGCTTCGGTGGATTGAATGGAAAGGTCATCATGCGAGTTCATTACCAACAAATTTTCCACAAAGTGAGCTTTGTTGTCTTGTATTGAATGGCGGCCACCAAAAACAACTTTGGAATGGATTTAAGGTAATTGTCACATTGGAAATATATAAAAACAATTTATGTCTAATTGAAAATTGCACACAGGTTTTAAAAATGGTTTTTTATTGATACAAAAACTTAGGGCAAAATATTTATTAATGTATTGAACTTGCCACTTTTTTGACTTTTGTGTAGCGAAAAAAAAAATTAGCTTTTTGATGCACTGAACTTCATTTTTTTGGTCTTTTTGATGTATTATTGACATTTTTGCCCCTGAAAATATTGAAATTCCAAGGGCAAAATAGTCAGAAAAAAGTACGAAAATCCATCAAAAAAGACAAAAAATAAAAGTTCAGTACATCAAAAAGCTACTTTTTTTTTTTCGCTACACGAAAGTCAAAAAAGTGGCAAGTTCAATACATTAATAAATATTTTGCCCCAAAAACTTAAAGTGCAGACTTGTTTAGGACAACAAAAGTATAAATGCCGATATATAATTTGGACTGATCGATGTTATTATAAACCCTACTGTTTTGTAAAGGCAAATGGTAAGTTTGAATTACTTTCTTATGATGGCTAAAGGATTAAAAGCATGAACTGCTCCTTTGTTTCATACATGTCCTTTATGACTTCTAATCAGTACATATTTCTATACATTAATATACTAGTATTGTGTATAGAAGAGACATTTTATTTTGCATACTCTAGTTTTGGTGCATACTAAGGGACAAATCCCCACCATCCATCTAGTTTGATCTAATGGTGGGGATTAACCTAAGATTAAATGGGAAACATAAGTCCATGTTTTTCCCCCCTTTTTTTCTTTTTCTTTTTGTCTTTTTTTTTATTA
>LBNU01030164.1:30642-47327 GCA_014162995.1 Artemisia annua | reverse complement strand
AGTTCTCAGAACTGGGCTCTTTAGAATATTTGCCAATTATGTCTTTGTATTGCAACGGCCTCGGCTACTGAAGCAGTGCACTGTCTTGGTGTATCTCTCGAGTTAGTTGTGTGCAAATACTTGAAAATGTATTAACTTGATCTATTTTGACTAATAGGAAATGATGACAGAGTATTCAAGAGTTATAGAAGACATATTGATCATCTCAGGTAGGTATTTACTGGTGTTACTGGACAAAATTGGGAATCAAGTACATGTAATGCTCGTGTTGGATAAAGATTTCTATATGACTAGATTGGATGTTCTTTATGGATGTAATTCCGATTAGGAAGTTTGTTATGGAAGTTCTGATTTTTGTAATGCTCATGTTGGATAATGATTTCAGTATGATGTTGGAATTTAATGATTTTGTTGGAAGTAATTCTGGAATTGAATGATTGTATGGAATTTCTGATTTTGTGGAAGTAATTCTGGAATTTAATGATTTGTATGTATGGAAAGTCAGGAAGTTCTCATTTGTGTTTGCAAAAATAGGTTTTTGCATTACTGACACAAACTTGGTGTAGACAAAACATCTAAACCTGTACAGACACATCAAGTGTCAGCATAGGTGTGTCACCATAGACCTTTACCGTTGGAACTTATGCTGACACTTATTATATGTGAAGGAGAAGCTAAATAATCTTTTCCTGACACTTTTTACGCTTTTCCTGACACTTTTTGTCTGTCAGCAAATGTAGTATATCTTGTAGTGTGCAGAACAATTTATCCTCTCTATTTGACAACTTCTGTATTTGAGGTAATACCTTAAAAGATTCAAATTGATAAGTTATATGTTTCTTACTTTCTTTTATTTAGGTTCCCACATTCGAAGGTTCGTCATTGTTAATTAACGTTTCTAATCATTTTGGTCAGAAATTTTGATCGAATATGGAAGATGAAATGGAGAGATATGACTTTGTAGATGTATAAGTGAGGATTTGGTACGGTGGTGAATATAGATTTGGATGGGGGCTAGTGAGTTGTGAAAGATGAAGCTACTTTGCCATAACAAATGCTATATATAGTTCAAGATGTGTTTAGATGAGTGGATACTTCCTTTAGATGGTATTAGATATGATAATTATGCCTTGGTATGTGTTCAGTAGAAGTATGTATTGTCAGGGAAATGTAACTGGCATGTCTGATATGCCATTGGAAAAGAGTAGTATGTCTATCGTATTGGATGATGCCTTTTCTTTGAGATGTTTCTTATGGACATATTGTGTGAGGTTTGGAGGTTGTGCTGCACTATGGTGTTTGCAGGATGCAATCAAGGATAAAGGAAATGTAGTCTGTGCATAGGCATTATATGGTGAATATAGGCATTAGTTGTTTGTATTCATCCGCTGTATGGGTGCTTTTGCATGTAATTGACTCATTACAATTTGACACGTAACTTTGTATATATATTTGAGCTAATATATTTTCACTTTTCAAGAAAAAAAAACAAAACAAAAGTTTTTGATCAAATACAACGATGCTACATTAGAATGGAAATTATGAGCAAGGAAATGTTAGACAATGATAAACCCCGTCGGTTATAATTATTATTCATGCACATTATATAGAAATTACATAAGTAAAACCTAATGAACCCTAAGCCCACAGACCGGGCTTGGGCCTATTATTTATCATCTAATACTCCCCCGCAGTCCGAGCGGTGAAATCACCAAAGCTCGGACTGGAGTAGGAAACTAGAAAAGGAAAGAAAAACAAAACATTAACAAAATAAAAATATAACTTTAGTCGACTCGTAACAAAACACTACCAACGATCGACTTTAGTCGACTGGTACCAACGGTCGGCTAAGTCGACTGGTAACAACACCGTACCAACGGTCGACTTTAGGGACTGGTACCAACGGTCAACTTTAGTCGACTGGTAACAAAACCGTACGAACAATCGACTAAAAAACAAACTTAAAACAACTAATAACATTTTTTTTATACTAGTTGAAATTTAATATAAAAAAAATAAAAGAAAAAAACATAGATTCGGATCGGATAAACCGAAACCTCAACACGAGCAGCAGCAAGAGCATCATCATAACTTTTGTTTCCAGTTGTGGTTTAGACGTGAGGAACAAAAAGAACTCTTAACCTTCCATAGTTTATTATCCTTGCACGATAGCCAAGAACAAAACTAATATATATATATATATATATATATATATATATATATATATATATATATGAATATTGGCTGGGAATTTTTTTTTCGCGCATGATGTATATTACTTCTAGTGGTTGCCGAAGGTATTAACAAATGGGGTGGTGTTTTTAGGGATAGGGTTTGACGGGGTGGCCTAGGGTTGGCGGCTCAACTTAGCCACCTAGGTCTGAGGATCAGACCCGCTCCAATACCAATTCCGAGTTCATATAGGAAAGTGTAAATAGAAAGCATAAAATAAAATAAAAAATCAAAGAGATCAATTCATCTCAAAGTGGGGCTCATGAAAACATTGGATGGTCCAGACTATTAATGTCACGTCCCATAATTGTTATGGTCTCTCTTTACGGGAAAATAACATCTAACTAAAAAGAATGAATATATGTGTTACGTCAGAGATACTTCATATGTTGTAAATTTTGATTGTGCTAGCCTGCGATTAAAGACCCATAGTCTATACCACATCCGTAACATTTATCATAAAACATAAAATCTCCCAAAAAAAACTTGCTCAAATACAATCGGTTGAACCGCATACTGGTTCAATCGGTTGTTATAACGCCAACCAATGTTTAAACACCCGGGTTGACCGACTGGTTCAATTGGTTGAACAATTACCGGTTTGCTACTCAAAATTGATTTTAGAAAGAAAAAAATACAGTACCAGTTTAACCGGCGGTTAAATTGTGAACCGAAAACTCGACAAAAGTTAATTTTAAACCTGACAAGATAACCTTTAATATACAGTTTAGTTTCAAGAACTTTCTTGAGGACGTTGAAAAATCAGCTCATGATTCGAAAGGTCTATATTCATTTCAAAATCTACCTGTATTTTTGGTAGGCTTCAAAGCAAGAGTATATGTCATTGTCACTAATTGATATCACATAAACACAAAGCTACAAATTGTTTCTCGGATCACATTTATTGAATATCAATAATGGATGCTCAAAGCCGACGCAAGTTAGCTTTTAGCTTTGCATATTTCAACCAGTGAGTCAAACTTTAAGGTCCTGTTGTGTTCATAGAATCCTTAGGATTATGAAGGTATATAAATCTGATTCAATTCCACAACATGTTTGGTTAGAATTGAAGAATGAAGAAATTTTGAATATGATTCATTACTTCATGTGTTTGATTTGCAAATCAAATGAAATGAAGTTCCTTTAAAAGTCATATATATGTAGAACTTAACATATATTATAGCAAATTAGAAAGAATCTATACAATTTAATTAGAATTTTCTATTTTCATTATCAACGGTTATTGTTATTGTTATTATTATTATTTTTTATTTTATTATAAATATTACTTTATTATAAATTTATAAGATTTATAAAAAATTAGTGAGAAGCCGAGATACTATCTGCGCCCCCTCCTCTAGCTATAGCAAAGCTAATCCAACAAAAGATATGAATGACAGCACGTATCCCAATATCTTGAGTCACAAAGAACTTTCGGATCCGTTTCAGTAAAGGTCACCGCATCCTTCTCAAGTTCCACAAAGAAGAGAATGAGAAGGGGAGAAACCCATATCCAACATCCGTGCAATTAGCCTCAACACTGTTTAACGAGGATTTCAACTCGCATATTGCCTATCGTATAGTAGTGTAGTGTTGGTAAGCATGGGTGTCGCCCCTAAGAGCTATGTTGTGGTCTAATAATCTGAGATTAACTAAACTATCCCAAAATAAAAAAGCGGTTTAGATAAATCATAATGGTTCTAAATCTACACAATTGTATTTTAAGTAATTAATATACTAAATGACAAGTAAACGAAATGACTTAAGTTGTTATTCAGTAAAAGGATAGATGGTGTCAACATAGTTAATTCCTTATTAGTCCAATGATCCGAGAGAGCAATGCGTAACTCTAGTTCTATTAGTGGTTCTAAGGTCATCTAGGTCAAAGTATTGCTCAATGTAACCTAGACCTATAATCCCTAGTTCTCAACCCTAAGCTCTTAGTGATTAATCAACTAGTTCATAGTTATTAAGGCCCCAACTAGTTCATAGTGAACTTCGTATATACTTGTTTCTAGCTTTTCTTCAACTTTCTTCCAATTTTCGCATCTTGTCGCGCCAATGCTAATTTATTTCCTAATGTTAATAAAAAGCAATTAAGTATCAAATATTATATATAAAAAAAAGTGATAATTATGAGCAATAAACGTAGGATATTGATAGTAAAAACGCTATATTATTTGATGTTATCAAACAACCTCTCACTTGATTTCTACTTGCCCTCAAGTAGACCTCTTAATAATTCCTAAAAAGATATCTCCCAAGTAAAACAGGAAGATAGGAGTTTACAAAATACTTAAGCTAGAAATCTCAAAACCAAGCACCTTATAAAATGGGAATGAAATACCCTCATACTTTCACTAATCTATATATTCATTTTGGGGTGATCACTCAATTGCACAGTCATGGAAAGTATGCTATCATAGGCTTTGAAAGTATACAAAGCTCCACCACTAGAGTCCATGTCTAAATAATCCTCAAAGGCAATATTGGGTAAACATTTATAGGCCTAGGGGTAGATCATTCTTAAAGGCAATCTTGGCCAATAACGATACTCGAAAGATGACAAAACCACAAATGATTGAAAATCTCGAAAGGTGTTTGTTGGGTCCGCTACGCGCTCGCTCATGCAAACCATGAAAGATGTGAACAATAGTTTGAGCAAATGACGAAAATTGATGAACATCAACAATGAGGTTGAGTTTGCTTGAGAACGACTCATATACGCTAATAACGTGTACTTTTCAACTTTATAAATCTTATTAGAAATGAATCAAAGAGTTACAAGGGATAGCCTACGGAAACTATCCCGGTTGATGACAGATTAACTCTCTAAAATCAAACAACAAGAGGCAGCTAGCTTTGCTTTGTTGTTCCTAGGATAGGAGGATCATAAGTATAATACTTTGTATTATTTTCTATATTTGAATCTCTAATTAGCTCGGTTACAACTTTTGGTTTATATAGAAGAGGAAACAGTGGATGTTCATGGGTGCATAGTAACTTGTCAACTTGCTATAGATAGGCATATGCCTAGTATGCTAGCTTGACCGTACTTTAGGCTTATTAGATTTGACAACTTATAGTCTCAATGCTTTTTTTCTTGTATATCGATAAGTACTTGATAACTTATCTTTTCAAAGAAGTTTCCCGCCCAGGTTGAGGTTGCTTAAACTGAATTAAGTCTTCAAAGTCAGAGAAACATTTTTCAGATCTCAGTGACCCTAGTGTTGCTTGTAGCTCGTTGTACATCACTCCCTGACACCGCATCCGTTTGTGAAGTGTTTTCTTCAGTTGGTCTTTGACATCCTTGAAGCTAGTCAGTTGGTCGAGCTTTATACAACACTCACTAATTTCTTTTATCAGTGAGTAACACCTTCTAAATAATAACGAGGGAGACATGTTTTCTTATAACTATCAGGGAGTATCTCACTTCTTATAACTATTAGTTTCATATGATAGCTATGAAGTGACATTCTCTCTGAACTTTATCAGAGAACTTTATGCTCACTGACCTTCAAAAGGTGTATTAGGCTATTTTATGTTTAAATACTTGTCAGAGATAATTAGGTCAATTCCAAACCCAACAATGAAAAAACCACACGTGATTGATTAAATATCTATATCAGGATCGTTAATGGCTAGAGTTGAGAAACAACTAAAGTTAGAATGATTTAGGGTTAGGATTAGACATGGGATACACATTTACAGAAGTGTGTAGAAAATGATAAATAAAACAAATAGTTAGAAATCCACACTCTCCCCGTCGCTAGTCACTTCAACCCAAAGATCAAAGCACAAAAGATGCCAAGAATTGATCTTCGTCTAATAATGAGTTAGTTTGCAATAGTGTCGATAAAGTCAATGAATAAGGCTCACTAACTCAACCTTTAATGAATCAGTTGGTTTAATAAGCGATACCAACTCTAACCATCATTAAACGGTCTTATAGTACCAATATTAGCGGGTTAGTGTGTAATAACGTGAACTTACAATTTGCCTTTAAAATATTACTTAATCACTTAGGCAAACAAAATTCTACACTAACCCCACCTTGGAATAATACAAATGAACTAACTTGTTTATGTTTATAATTGCAATCAACTTTACATCACTTTAACTAAAAATAATACATAAACATAACTTCACTCTCTCATTTTTTTATTTCTCTTTTAAACGAAGGAAATAAAATAAAATAACAAAATTTTGTTTACGTATGGTATGTAAATCAATTTAGAGATGGAATGAGAATGGTTTTGTTGTTTGGTTCCCCGTGTAGAATAGTAAGGACCCAATGAGATTGATCAGAATCAAGAAGCTCAAATAACACTTAAACAAAGATCATACTTTACTGATGTGGGGCAGTATTTGCCCAAGTGTATGAAACTTGCAAAGTCGTGTGTGTTGCCTTCTATATTTAGAGAGGCGAGTAAGGTTTAGAGATAAACCCTTGAGGGACGATCAACGACTGCGAGAGAGACAGGTGTTGGTAATCTAGGGAGCAAACAAGAAGGACATGTGGCTTGCGCTCCTTAGCTCGTACAAAGAGTTGCTTGTCGTGCGCCCCCACTGCAAAATATCAAATGTTACGTCTTAACCGTTAGTGACAGTTGGGGAGCAGTAGCATTGCGTGCTCAGAATGAGCATGATGAGTTTTACCAGGCCCTATGTGACCTAGGATTTAAGCCAGACCGCTATCAAGAGTTTGTTGATGGGCCTTGTAAATGGGCTTGATTTGAGCGTGTATTTAGTGGGCTTGGGCCACTATATACACTATCAAGTCTCCCAGTCTAGTATTAGATCATGCACTGATGATATGATGCTATACTTTCGTAACTGAGTCCCCTCTAGTCCGTGCTACGCTCTCGGGTTCACTCTCAAGCACGTTGTTACCAGGCTATTGTCACATTTGTTTTTGCAATGATGACTAGATGCAGCCTTTTTTACCTCGATCAGGGCTCTAAGCTGAGATGGAAAAAATGGTTATTTAATGTTTGTATGGGAAGTATTAGGAAAATCCCTTTTGGGTTTATTCGCTATCTTAGGGATTTGACGCATCTCTTTTGTCTTTTCGACTATAGCGACATCATTTTGACATTTTTTGAGCGGTGTATTTGACTTGTCCCTTCGACTACATGACGTATGTGTTGTCGTTAGCTGTACTCGTGTCTTTGCAGGGTGATTGTCACGCACCTCATTAAATGTATGTTGACATAATGGGTCTTTTTCAAGCGTAACTTACCAATTCATTTCCTTTGCCTATAAATAGGGTTAGAAAGGTGGGGAGGTTACAACTTATAGCGATAGAGTTTCTTTTCCTCTTCCATTTTACCACATCTTTTCCCAAACCCTCAAAACTTCCTTCAAAGACAATTTTTTCATAGGTTTTTCCTTGTATTTTTGCGAAGGCCCATTGTCTTTCTTTGTTTTAAGAAGAAACCTCATTCGATTTTTGTGTTGTAAGATGAAAGTTAGTCGTATTGATAGCGAAGACATCATTACTTGTATCGAATCCTTTACCCGTGTATCGGGGTTGGGTGTGGAGATGTTAACTCCTCTTCCATCCTTGTCTAACATTGCTATCATTTGGGTGTATTTTAATCCTGGTGGAGTGTCGCAAGTGGTTGTTAGAGTGGAATATGCGGTGGGTCTTGCGTCTATCTGTTTAAGCACTGTCCAGGTGAATTGGTTGTCCTAACGAGAAACTTACATGTCATCGTAGGTCGTTTTGCCTAAAGGATGGATTATAAGGTTTGTACTTTCCTTTGAAACCCGTCCTCTAAACCTATCAGGGTGCATTTGATCACCTAGATACTCAGCCTTAATTCCTAGCCCCATGTCCCAAGTCAGTTTGTATGATTGTCCTGGGTTACACTGTTAACGGTGGGCGCATGGTGGCCTCTGGTATCCATGCGAACTTAGCTCGGCGTGCATGGGGCACTCATGGATAGGGCATACCGTGTTTCTTGATGGGTTACATTGGGCACTGTAGCCAGTGTGTTTGCGGTGATTGCACGCTCATCAGCGTTTGAAGAGCTCGAGCATTCTATTTGTTGCACCTTGTTGAGCTCGAGTTTCCTTCGCCGTGAGGAATCGCTTCCTAGTATTTGGAAATTGATCGAGTCTTTATGCAACAAAGAGTGCGAATGCCCTAGAGGGGAATGGTGTTCGCGCTCTCCAGGTAGTGGTTTTGCTCCGTTAGCCGTCTGTTTAGTGGGTTTGAGTCTGATGTGTTCAGATCGTACTAGCTACTTTAAAACTTGTAGATGAATGTTTGTAATCCGTGATGTATCAGTATTGTTATGTAAAATGTATCAGCCATGTTTTGTCCTGGTTTTGTAATAGGGTGGTTTACCCTGATTTTATAATAAAATTAACTGTTCGTTAATTCATTATTTGTGTTTACTAGGTTTATGTAAGCCTAGGNCTGATTTTCTCAAAACCAAAAAAATACAAAAATATAAGTAGTATAAAAGTAGATTACTTGGGTTAGTTGATTAGCAACTAATTCCGCCCTTTCCTCCAAAACCAGAGATTTACTGCTTTCATAAAATATAAAAAAATACAAAAAGAATCTTCCTCCACCCTTAGACCTAGATTAGAGTAGCCTTTAGCCTAACGAACACTATTCCCCGCGAGAGAACGATCAATCCCCCGGTACTTGCCACTACACTATACTACATCGGTCAGGTACACTGCCTGGTGGGGATTGCAAGCTTCTCGAGATCCCTCGAGAGGTAAAACGTAGTGCGTGTTGCAATCCACGCGCATCAGTAACTTACCAATTCATTTCCTTTGCCTATAAATAGGGTTAGAAAGGTAGGGAGGTTCTTATAGCGATAGAGTTTCTTTTCCTCTTCCATTTTACCACATCTTTTCCCAAACCCTCAAAACTTCCTTCAAAGACAATTTTTTCATAGGTTTTTCCTTGTATTTTTACGAAGGCCCATTGTCTTTCTTTGTTTTACGAAGAAACCTCATTCGATTTTTGTGCTGTAAGATGAAAGTTGGTCGTATTGATAGCAAAGACATCATTACTTGTCTCGAATCCTTTACCCGTGTATGGGGGTTGGGTGTGGAGATGTTAACTCCTCTTCCATCCTTGTCTAACATTGCTATCATTTGGGTGTATTTTAATCCTGGTGGAGTGTCGCAAGTGGTTGTTAGAGTGGAATATGCGGTGGGTCTTGTGTCTATCTGTTTAAGAACTGTCAAGGTGAATTGGTTGTCCTAACGAGAAACTTACATGTCAACGTAGGTCGTTTTGCCTAAAGAATGGATTATAAGGTCTGTACCTTCCTTCGAAACCCATCCTCTAAACCTATCAGGGTGCATTTGATCACCTAGATACTCGGCCTTAATCCCTAGCCCCATGTCCCAAGTCAGTTTGTATGATTGTCCTGGGTTACACTGTTAACGGTGGGCGTATGGTGGCCTCTGGTATCCATGCGAACTTAGCTCGGCGTGCATGGGGCACTCATGGATAGGGCATACCGTGTTGCTTGATGGGTTACACTGGGCACTGTAGCCAGTGTGTTTGCGGTGATTGCACGCTCATCAGTGTTTGAGGAGCTCGAGCATTCTCTTTGTTGCACCTTGTTGAGCTCGAGTTTCCTTCGCCGTGAGGAATCGCTTCCTAGTATTTGGAAATTGATCGAGTCTTTATGCAACAAAGAGTGCGAATGCCCTAGAGGGGAATGGTATTCGCGCTCTCCAGGTAGTGGTTTTGCTCCGTTAGCCATCTGTTTAGTGGGTTCGATCTGATGTGTTCAGATCGTACTAGCTACTTTAAAACTTGTAGATGAATGTTTGTAATCCATGATGTATCAGTATTGTTATGTAGAATGTATCAGCCATGTTTTGTCCTGGGTTTTGTAATAGGGTGGTTTACCCTGATTTTAAAATAAAATTAACTGTTCGTTAATTCATTATTTGTGTTTAACTGGTTTATGTAAGCCTGGGTTTTTAGTTAGGGTGTTGTAACCCTGAACTCTTAATGAAATTAGCCATTCAACAACTTATTACATGTGTTGTATTCTTAACATTAATGACTAGCTGAACATGAAGAATATGTGGCCAAGCTGTGTGTAGCCTGATTGTTCAACTGATTTAAGTCTTTGCATACTTAAATAATGTTTGTAATCGATCTGATTTAACCTTGATTTTTGGGATAATAAATACTTATGTTTTGGGGTGCACATTATAACCAGTAACTATCGACTAGCTATTTTTCAGAAACTCGCTCATGGCAAGTTGTGTGTTTGTGTACTTTAGGATAAGGCGAGAAAAAGTGAGATACTGTAGAGAACCCGCAAGACTCCTATATAATGTCGGATCAGACAAAGGATCACCATCATCACCCAGTTTAGAATCAGTATCAAAAGGAGTCTGACTGGAGTTACAACCAACCATATGAGCTCGCTCAAGAATCTCAATAGCATACTTAGGCAGAGATAAAAACATCCCTGAAGAATCACGCGTAACAGAGATACCCAAAATAAATAAATAAGAGAACCCAAATCCCTCATAGAGACTTCCTGATGTAAAGAAGCAATAATCCGATGTAACAAAATCTCAAAAGAAGCTGTGAGTACAATATCATCATCATATAGTAACAAATAAGCAGTGTCCGTCCCCTGTTTATAGATAAATAACAATGAGTCACAACGACTATGACTAAACCCAACTCGAGTAATATAAGCGTCAAAGCACTAAAACCAAGCCCGAGAGGCCAGCTTAAGACCATAAAGAGGCCTTTGTTATAAATAAACATAATCAGGATGTGCATAATCTTGATACCCAGGCGGCTGATACATATAAACAGTCTCAGCTAAATCACCATGTAGAAAGACATTTTTGACATCTAGCTGATCAACAGGCCAATGTCGAGAAATAGCCAAACTAAGAACTATCCGAATAGTACCTAGTTTAATAACTGGGCTAAAGATCTCATCAACATCAACGCCCTCTATCTGAGTACTGCCATCCACCACAAAGACGAGCCTTGTAGCGACTAAGGGTACCATCTGCTAAGAACTTGTGACAAAAGAGCCACATACAATGAACAATATTGGTATCTGTGGATCTAGGCACTAGAATCCAAGTGTTATTTTTAATAAGTGCATTATACTCATCACTCATAGCATTTTGCCAATTAGGATTATTAAATGCATCATTATATGTTTTAGGTAAAGGAGAGACAGAAGACACATGAAAACTGAAATGCTGAGTAGGACGAT
Organism: Artemisia annua; assembly: GCA_014162995.1. Taxonomy (NCBI): domain Eukaryota; kingdom Viridiplantae; phylum Streptophyta; class Magnoliopsida; order Asterales; family Asteraceae; genus Artemisia; species Artemisia annua. Next base: position 35,856 of record LBNU01030164.1, on the reverse strand, counting down.
TAGACCCGACACGAAAGCGTGTGACCATGGGGTGAATCAAAACCGGGTTTGGGTTAACGGGTTGAGTGGTTTGATTTTAGGAAATGGAAATGGAGGCGGGCTGTGTTGTAGATGGATCCGCATTGGATGGAAAGGGTTTGTGTTGTTGGGTTGGTGAAGATGGGCCAACATCAGTGGTAGGTTCATGATGAACGGGCTCAGTCGGTATAGCGGTTGGTGGGATATTGGTAGGAACAGCTTGGGTTGTAGGTTGAACATTTGGTGAAATGGGATAAGTTGTAGGTGATGATCAGATGATATTAGTAATGACATTAGACGAGTCATACAAAAAATCATACGAGGAACTCACGGTGGGTGTCATTAAGTTGAATGGAAAAACAATCTCATCAAATGTAACATGGCGGGAAATGATAATTTTATTTGTGTTAAGGTCAAGACACCGATACCCACGATGATTGGCGGAATGACCCAAAAAAAGAGAAGGTGTAGCCCGGGCTTCAAGTTTGTGATTGGTATCAAGATGAAGGTAACAAAGACACCCAAAGGTACGTAAAATACTATAGTTTGGTTTGATTCTAAAGAGTTGGGTAAAAGGGATTTCATTGTTTATGGCACGTGATGGTAAGATATTTAACAAGTAAACGGCCATATTAAGAGCATTAGTCCAATAATTAGTGGGTATATGAGCCTAAAATAATAATGTACGAATAAGGTTGTTGATAATATGGATCATCCTTTCAGATTTCCTATTTTGTTGTGAAGTACGTGGACAAGAAAAGCGAAACTGAATCCCATTATCAGCAAATAAATTATGAAAGATGTGGTTGTCGAGTTCACCACCATGATTACACTAAAATGCTTTATGTCACACATAAATTGAGTGCGAACAAAAGTACGAAACAACACAAATTTGGACAAACATCATATTTATTAACTATTGGATAAACACAAACATATTGCGAATTATGATCCAAAAATAAAACATAATATTTAAATCCAAAAAGATTCGGAGTTGGGGAAGTCCACAAGTCCGACTATACAATATCAAAAGAAGACTAAACGAAACTAGTAGAACTAACAAATGAAAGCCTCACGTGTTTGCCAAGCTGACAAGGATGACAAAGAACGGGAGACTTCTCTTTATTACACGAAATAGAATTACTGGAAAGAACACGACGCAACACTTCACTTCCTGGATGTCCAAGACGCTGGTGCCACGTATAATGATTGGTGAGAAATGCTTGAGGAATAGTAGATGGCTGTGTAACAGGGTAAAGATCTTCAGTGCTATCACAGCAGAGCAGCACCCGACGAGTTTGAAAGTCCTTAATAGAAAAACCAAAAGTGTCAAACTCAATAGTTCAATAAATATCACGAACAAATTGAAAAACATAAATTAAATTTTTGACAATATTGGGAGTAACTAGAATATTATTTAAATGAAGTGGTCGATATGGTGTAGGCAAAACACTATGGCCAGAGTTGGTAACATGAATAGAATGCCTGTCACCAATCGCGACAGATGGGTAAATGCACGAATTAAAAACATCACTAAGATTATTTACAGAATCATTAAGTTGAGAAGTTGCACTTGTATCCATGTTCCAAATAATCGTAGCAGGATCCTGAAGTGTCACAGCTTGAAAAGCACTTGGGACAACATTTCTTGACCCTGTTGTTGACTTGTCTGACCGATAATACCCGGTTGTTGACCCATAACACCCTGTTGACCAGTTTGACCCGGCTATTGACTTGACACCCTATTGACTGGGTTGACCCGGCATGACAATAAACCTGTAGAACCTAGCTGACCCGGCAAACCATATTGACCGACTGACCTATGAAAATCTGGTTATTGGGCTACAACATGAACTAGGCCGGGTTGTACGGAATATAATGTACGATGGATTGTTATAAACATAGGAAGGGTAGACTGCTTGCTGGGCCGATATTAGGCTAGTAAAGCCTGGAGGTCTAAATGAAGGGTATGTATGAAAAGCAACTGGGTTACGTGGCCTACTGGATGGTGACAAAGTTGGATTTGACCCAATATTTGCAATATGAATAGGTACACTAGTATTCGAGCCGGTGGATGGTGAAACCATGCAAATATTTGTGCCATTAGTATTAAGTTTAGCAAACGAAGTTTGAAGAGTATCAATATCAATGGGAGTCAAAGTAGCAGGTGATGCAATATTATGATCATGAGTCGAAGACACAGTATCATTCCCATGAACCCCGTTATGTAAAAACTTGCAATACTCACCAAAGCGGCAAGAACTCTTATTACAATTAAAACATGGTTTGTTTACCTTGTCCATAGACGAATTAGAACGTCGAGCATTAGGACCTGAGTTAGCTAACAAAACCATCGGTGATGATGAAGTAGATTAACGGACATAACTTGAGCGTGGGACTTTAGTCGCATTTTCTTGATAGTGAGCATAGAACGGACCGTCTTAAGATCCGGAAAAGTCTCCCGGTAGCAATAATGGTGGAAATATTATCATACTTTTCTGGCAAACCCTTCCAAAGCAAAAGTGACAGTATCGTCATTACAAATAGAGGACCCATACTTGTCAAAATAGTAGAAATACTATCAATCTTACGAAAGTAAGCATCAATACTCAATTCTCCAAGCTTTAATGCACACAATTCGGCCTTCAATGCAATGGAATGAGAATACTTGTTGTCACTAAAGATTGAGGCAATAAGATCCCATGCTTCCTTCACCGTTTTATGATCATTAACAACAAGTATCGCTTGAAGAGTCTTGGAGAGTGTCATAACAATTGATGCGAGGATTGCGCCTCACAAAAGGTTTTACTTATCAATGGATCTTGAGAAGCTTGCAATCCTCCAGGCAGTGTACCTGACCGATGTAGTATAGTGTGTGGTAGGTACCGGGGAATTGATCGTTCTCTAGGGGAATAGTGTGATTAGGATTGAAAGCTAGGTCAAATAGGTCTAAAGGTGAGGGAATGATTCTTTTTGTATTTTTGTATTTAATGGAAAGCAAATAAAATCTCGGGTATTAGAAGTGTGGGCGGAATTAGTTGCTAGTTAACTAACCCAAAAGCTACTAATATGCAAAATAAAATAAATAACAAGAAAAGTAAATGTAGGTGAACTCCTTATGTAAAAACAAATGTGTACTTAGATTTCACTACTCCTTAGTTATCTTTCATTGGTTTGTTGAATTCCATAATTGTTTAGTGATGCGTGGTTTTGTGACCTTNTTGGGCTAGTAAAGCCTGGAGGTCTAAATGAAGGGTATGTATGAAAAGCAACTGGATTGTGTGGCTTACTGGATGGTGACAAAGTTGGATTTGACCCAATATTTACAATATGAATAGGTACACTAGTATTTGAGTCGGTGGATGGTGAAACCATGCAAATATTTGTGCCATTAGTATTAAGTTTAGCAAACAAAGTTTGAAGAGTATCAATATCAATGGGAGTCAAAGTAGCAGGTGATGCAATATTATGATCATGAGTCGAAGACACAGTATCATTCCCATGAACCCCGTTATGTAAAAACTTGCAATACTCACCAAAGCGGCAAGAACTCTTATTACAATTAAAACATGGTTTATTTACCTTGTCCATAGACGAATTAGAACGTCGAGTATTAGGACCCGAGTTAGCTAACAAAACCATCGGTGATGATGAAGTAGATTAACGGACATAACTTGAGCGTGGGACTTTAGTTGCTTTTTCTTGATAGTGAGCATAGAACGGACCGTCTTAAGATCCGGAAAAGTCTCCCGGTAGCAATAATGGTGGAAATACTATCGTACTTTTCTGGCAAACCCTTCCAAAGCAAAAGTGACAATATCGTCATTACAAATAGAGGACCCATACTTGTCAAAATAGTAGCAATACTATCAATCTTACGAAAGTAAGCATCAATACTCAATTCTCCAAGCTTTAATGCACACAATTCGGCCTTCAATGCAATGGAATGAGAATACTTGTTGTCACTAAAGATTGAGGAAATAAGATCCCATGCTTCCTTCACCGTTTTATGATCATCAACAACAAGTCTCGCTTGAAGAGTCTTGGAGAGTGTCACAACAATTGATGCAAGGATTGCGCCTCACAAAAGGTTTTACTTATCAATGGATCTTGAGAAGCTTGCAATCCTCCAGGCAGTGTACCTGACCGATGTAGTATAGTGTGTGGTAGGTATCGGGGAATTGATCGTTCTCTAGGGGAATAGTGTGATTAGGATTGAAAGCTAGGTCAACTAGGTCTAAAGGTGAGGGATGATTCTTTTTGTATTTTTGTATTTAATGGAAAGCAAATAAAATCTCGGGTATTAGAAGAGTGGGCGGAATTAGTTGCTAGTCAACTAACCCAAAAAGCTACTAATATGCAAAATAAAATAAATAACAAGAAAAGTAAATGTAGGTGAACTCCTTATGTAAAAACAAATGTGTACTTAGATTTCACTACTCCTTAGTTATCTTTCATTGGTTTGTTGAATTCCATAATTGTTTAGTTGAAGGATTGTATTCCTTAATACCATTCGTGGGGGTGTGTATAGCCTTCCCCAACCCTATGAGTTTCTATCTCTTCTTATGTCGACACGTTTAGTATCCTAACAAACCCTCCTTAATAGTCCCTCATGCATTAAATACAATCAATAAAACCGTAGTACATATCCGATTACGTTTCTTAAGACATTCAAGCTAGTTACCGTATAGGAGATTTAGCGAGTTTTCTCAAGCCTAACGCGATTCAATCAACCAAAACAATAAGGAAAACAACAAACCAACAATCAATAACTAGGTTTTATTAGATCTAAGCAAACACGAATAAACCTAAGCTAGCATGTTAATTGAAGCGTGGTTTTGTGGACCTTACAACAGGTTTTACCTCTCGGAGGACTCAAAGAGGCTTACAACCCCAACCACGCAGTGTACCTGACCGATGTTAGTATTAGGGATAGTGGTAAGTACTGGGGATTGATCGTTCTCTCACAGGGAATAGTGTTCGTTAGGATAGAACAAGCTTTACTCTAATCAGGTCTAAAGGTGGGAGGGAAGATTCTTTTGTATTTTTAGGTATTTTTTTAGAAAGCAATAAAATCTCGGTTGTTTAGAGGAAGGGCCGGAATTAGGTTGCTAGTCAACGTAACCCAAGTTTAACTGACTTTTGCAGAATAAAGTAAAGATAAATATCGTAACACTATGTGTGGTTGTTGAAAAT
>LBNU01030164.1:12374-25831 GCA_014162995.1 Artemisia annua | reverse complement strand
TGTGTTTACTTAGACTTCATTACTCCCTAACTATCTTTTACCGGTTAATTGATATGTATGTTACTTGTGTGGATGAAGGGTGTATTCCTAATAACTCATGGAGTGGCATACATATCTCTCCAATTCTATGAGCTCTTATCTCCTCCTATGCCATGCACGACACAACCATAGGGATTGTAAACAGTGGCTCATGCATTAAATACTACCTTAATAGCCTAGTATGCCTTGGTTACATGTTTCCCAAGACGTTCAAGCACGTTACCATAAAGGAGGTTGGCCAGTTTTCTTGAGCCTAACATTGATGGAACAATCATCCCAACAAACAACAACACATCAATTAACCAATAATTAATAGTTAGGTTTCATTAGATCTAAGCAAACACAAGAAGAATTTAGCCTAGCATGTTAATTAAAAGATAAGTAAAAGAGATAATCAACCAACACATAGACATATTGATTGAATTGAAGTGAAGACTTATCTTTAATTAAGCATGAAGGTTCCAAGGGTTGGAAACCCTAAAAAGTACAGAAAATTCGTCTAGGGTTTGGTGCTAAAAGTTCTCCACAAAGTTCCACACTAATGAATGAAAAATAGAAAACTATATATATATTTTTACACTCTGACGGCGTCAGGTTATAGGGTCTAACGCCATCAGCCCGCCGCCATAAGGTTTCTCGGATGGCCTAGATCCATTTCTGACGCCGTCACCCTTTAATTTCTTCTGGGCCGTCACTCTTTAAATTATAACCTGACGGCCTACCACCAATAACACCTGACGGTGTCAGGTGTAAAGTTCCAAATTCTTTTTGGCCCGTCATTTGAAAATTGGTTTTCACTCCTTTGTCAATGTTTGCTGACGGCGTCACGTTGTGACTCTGACGCCGTCAGGTAGCAATTCCAGCTTCTTTTGAGACTTTGTCGTTTTCTTCACTTTTATGCTCCAAAAACGTCCAAATATGCATGTTTTCCAGAATTCCTCTCAAAAGTACCTAAAATGACAAAAGGAACGATTTAGGGTAATATTTGATCACATTTACATGAATTAGGGCTTAAATGACCCCTTAAAAGCGTAACACTTTTCGTCTCATCATTTAGTTGAAGGATTGTATTCCTTAATACCATTTGTGCGGGTGTGTATAGCTTTCCCCAACCCTATGAGTTTCTATCTCTTCTTATGTCGACACGTTTAGTATCCTAACATACCCTCCTTAATAGTCCCTCATGCATTAAATAGAATCAATAAAACCGTAGTACACATCCAATTACGTTTCTTAAGACATTCAAGCTAGTTACCGTATAGGAGATTTAGCAAGTTTTCTCAAGCCTAACGCGAGTCAATCAACCAAAACAATAAGGAAAACAACAAACCAACAATCAATAACTAGGTTTTATTAGATCTAAGCAAACACAAATAAACCTAAGCTAGCATGTTAATGTAAAGAAAAGACAAACAATTAATCTAACAAAACATAGACATATTGAATGATTAAAGGAAGAACTTATCTTTAATTGAACATCGAAGGCAAGAGGGTTTGAAACCCTAAATTTACTGCAAAAGTCGGACTAGGGTTTGTACACAAAGTTCCACCTCTTAATGAATGAAAAATCCTAAAATATATATAGAGATACGACTCTGACGGCGTAAGGTTATAGGTTCTGGCGCCGTCAGATCGCCGTGTTCTAGGGTTTCGTATCGCCCAAGAGAACTTCTGACGTCGTCACTTCTTAAACTATCTGGGTCGTCTCTCTTTAGCTTAACATATGACAGCCTTAAGGATTTTGTACCTGACGCCGTCAGGTGTAATATTGACATTTTCTTCTGGGGCGTCACATGTTAAAAATCCACCATTTTTATCATAAGGTGACGGCATCAGCTCCAAAGCCTGATGCCGTCAAGTGTGAAAACTTGACTTTTCTTGTTTTCTTCATTCTTGAGCATAAAAACGTCCGAAAGGCTCCAAAATGCTCCATATTCCAGAAATCACGTCCCAAGTACCTAAAATGAGAAAAGAAACGATTTGAGGTAATATTTGATCATAAAAACACGATTTATGGCTTAAATGACCCCCTAAAAACGTATCAAATAAATCCTTATCAAATACTCTTACACTTGGGATTTGCTTGTCACAAGCAAATGAGCTTTTATACCAATCAAAATACATGTTAAGGGTCATTTAACATTAACATAAAAGTAATTACAACAAATGATCATTCTACTCTAGTCAAAATAAGCACGGAAATTGCACACTAGCACCTCACAATTAGTGTTTGGATACTCTCATCTCTTGGGTGTTATAAATGTATATATCACAAATGGAAACGGAAAAATATCTCTCACTACCTGTCATAGTATATAGATTACCATAGGCTTAGGAAAGGATCAAAACCTCCACCACTTTGGCGTATGCACCTAGGATAAACTATCAAAGAGGTCTTTCAAAGGGTTATAACGTTAGGTCTAAGGATATGGAAAACATGGTTTATTGGATAAGAGATATTTTACTGGTGGCAAGTCAATTGTCTTAGTCAATTACATGTACAATGCGGCGTTGCTAAGCCAAGACTCGACTCAACTTAAACTAACTATGACCAACATAAATATAAATAGAAATAAAAGGAGCGGGATGGTAGTCCGTATGTTTTTTCCACTTTTCTTTTTCTACTTTTTATTTTTATTTTTCTCGTTTTTCGATTTTTTTCATACATTCTTGCCCTACCATCCAAAATAATACATAAAGGGGGCTCGTTCTCCCCTTACACTTGAACTTTTACATAATTAAAAATAAAGACTCGAGTTAAGATAATCGAAACACTTGGAGTACTTTAAAACGTTAACGCATGTATGAGGGTAATAAATGATGTTCTTCCCCATTACTTCATAACACTAGTACTTTTCCCATGAGTCCCAATCGTCCCAAAACAATATGTATAAGATATGACTCGACACAACAACTATGTAATCAATTAGACAATTAACTAAGGGTTTAGAAAAATAACAATAATGCACTAAAGATGAGTGCATACAAGCTAGGCTAAGGCGATTTGGGTGTACATTTGGGGGTGGATTGTAAACAAATTCTTCCTTTAAGTAAAATGCTTAAAGTTAGAAACGAAAAAGATAGGCTCTAAGGGGTGTACTAGGTGTCTCGTGTACTAAAACTGAGTACATCGCATAGGTGTNACAAGCTAGGCTAAGGCGATTTGGGTGTACATTTGGGGGTGGATTGTAAACAAATTCTTCCTTTAAGTAAAATGCTTAAAGTTAGAAACGAAAAAGATAGGCTCTAAGGGGTGTACTAGGTGTCTCGTGTACTAAAACTGAGTACATCGCATAGGTGTGGGAGAATTACTTGACCAATGAAATCAACGTGATTATAATATAAGTTTAAAACAAGGGTTATTCTATTGCCTCTTATCATGTAGTTAATCCTAACTACACAAACGTTGTCTCACTAGCGGTCTCAGGATGCATCGCTAACGCAAGTTCTAGAATCTAAATACTACCGGTACACTCACTAGCACTAATAATGAATGCTTTTTCCTAACATATCTAAAGGTGAACCTCACATATTTGGGGTGGAAATTTTTGAGTGGTACGGTTTTTGTACTAGTCATACAACTCCTATCCATGAGACGCTTATTAAGACTAAAGTTTCACTCCTATATATTGCAAAAAATTTTAAACGAAGAGACTATACTGAACTTACCCGACTTAATATTGCATGAAAGAACTTATAGTGCTAAAATAACAACAAAACACACCTTATGTTGCGTGAAAACAGTAGCCAAAGAACAGCCTCGCAACAACCAAAAAATCAACGTCCAAACACTCTAAATGCAGCCGCCAAACAGCCTAAGAGCAGCAACCAAACAGCACAAAAAAACAGCAAAACAACCTTAAAATTCAGAATATAGAGCAGCAAAAACAACCCAATTTTCAGCACAAAAAAAAAGCTTTGAGCACCAAATTTCTTCACCAAAAAACAGCTTGCAGCACCAAATTTCAGAAGCAAAATCAGCAGCAATTCAACACCCAATTTCAGCAGCAAAAACAGCCCAAAAAACAGCTTTAACGTGCAAAAACATATCGAAAACCTTTTTATAAGGTGCAAAAAATAGTATATATTAACAAGATAATATGTACATGGTTTTAATTGATGAGACTTTGAAACCATAGGTTATATGTATCGGTAAAGCATTGGCAAAAACATTCTTCAGCAAATGAAAAACCTATATGATACTTGTATGATGATATTGCAGGTCATACCAATGGTTTGACTCTAGAACCAACTCAGAAGTACATGTTATAGATTATACTTCGGGCATGTTGTGCAAGGTCAGACATTCAAGTCTCATCCACTCTCATTTTGCTATGATGGTAACATAATAGTGATGATACACGAACAAGGACGAGACAATAAGTGATATGCAAAGAAAATACCTTGAAGTTGTGTGATCCACATTTATCGAGAATAGGTTCCACACGCAGCACCCATGTAATTACTTTTTTAAGCTTTTCCTTTGTTGCAATTCCAGTATGATGAACGTTCATCAGGTTGTTTGAACCTATACAAACAGATTCAAAGCAGAAATTAGCAAGCTACAGTAGAAGCTAAAACTGATTAAACCATACTGTTATTATAACAATTGATCAGACAATTCATACTTACATATAAGATGGACTGAATGTCAGCAACTCGCTTACTTAAAGAGACAAATTTACCAAATAACTTCAATATGGCATCTTATTTATAATTACAACAAGCCTAAAGAGACAAATTTACCAAATAACTTCCATGTCAACTAGAGGCACTTATATCCTTGTAAATGGCGAATAATCTATGATTATATCAGTACTACCCAATTGAATATTTATTATAAACATATATATATATATATATATATATATATATATATATATATATATATATATATATATATATATATATATATATATATATATATATATATATATATAACTTTTTTTGAAAGGCTGTATTATAAACATAATTAGTCCTTACTCTTAAGATCCTCCTCTGTTATCTTTTCACATATGTAACGGTGTTTATGAGTATTAATGGATAATACTGTAAACTGACAGGTAAAATAAAACCTTGAGAAGAATGGAAGAAAAGAAAGAATGAAAACCTTCAGAACGTATTGACTCATAATTATCCACCAAGCATTGAATAGATGACTGCTGAACTGTTCTCGCCTCAACGACATCTCTGAATTTTGTCACTTTTACATCTACAAAAAAATATGTATATATGAAGTGCGAAATGTCACTTAAAACCTTTCGCATATAGTGAGAATCGTGTAGTCATAAGCAATTCTGCTTTCATATATCTATATATCTATTAATGTGTATTCAAAGAGACCCATGTGAAGGTCTTGTTTACAAGTAATATATTCTCACAGAAAATATTTTTAAAGAGTATTATAATAAGATCTTTACATTAGAATATATAACAAAAAAGATGAAAATGTACTTTCACAAACTTGAACCAGTTTTTTACTCAAAGCACTTTTTGCTAGATATTCTAATGTGAAGCTCTAATACAAACACGACTGCAAATATTTATCGATTAATATGACTAGGAAAGGTGTCCTACTACTGGATGAATCATCAAATACCAAAACCCATAAATCAAATCACAATCTTTAATCACTAAACACAAAAAGAATCAATTTTTAATAATATTTTTTTTATAAATTTCAAAAAACCCATGAATCATTAAATCAATAACCTTGAAATATTTGAAATTAGTAACACATAATCAACCAAAGATCAAACCCTAAAATCAATCAATGAAATGATTATTATTGGAGTAGCAAAGAAATTGACCTGAAATCGGGAGTGGAAACGGCTAATCGCGAGGGTCTGTGGTGGATAAATATGAAATTGACTTGTGCTGAGAGGTGACTAGCAAAGAAAACCAATGATGGTTTGTGGTTGGCGGCGGAGAAGAGAGAAAGAGGATGAGATAAGTGCTGGAGTAGTGAAAATATGTGACCTAGATAACTATTGGAGTTGGAGGGATAATGAAAATGTAAATTTGATTTTTGGGAAAAAAGTGGGCGGGAGTAGTGAAAATATGTGAGGGAGATCTCAAAATTTTAGAAATATTGTAAAATCAGTTTATAAAACATTTGAACTATAAAAGCTAAAGTGTGACCATATATGACATTTGGTCACACTGTTCAAGTGTGTGACATATATTTGTCACTTTTAAATTCATATCGTGACTAATGCTTCAAACTTAATTTTCAGTTGTCACACATTTCAAATTCATGTGTAGCTAAATTTTCAACAAAAACTAGCAGTCACATTTAAATAATGTGTGACAAACTTGAGTATATGATTTAGCCACATACACAATTACTTCATGTGACCATGTATGGATGTTGGTCACACTATTCAATTGTGTGACATATATTTGTCACATATGTATATATATATATATATATAGTGTGACTAATGTTTCAAACTTATTTGTATCCGTCACACGTCCCAAATTATAAGTAACTAAATAATCAAAACAAGTTTTACCAGATACCTCTAGTCACGAAAATATTCAAATGTGTGGCTGTAGCCTCAGATGTAATTCCGAAATGATCACACAAGTCGGATCAAGTTTGGTTGTTTATTTTATTCTGGTACATTTAGTCACATAAAAAAGTTACTGTGTGGCCGTTCGAAAAAGAGCATGTGTGACGAAATCCCAGTTTTATACTAGTGATATTTGAACAATGATGAGATTTGGGTTTTTTTTTAGTGAAAAGAGTTTTATCTACCATTCCCATGGAATAATCATGTTTGATAAGAAATGCTTTTAATCGATCATAACAAGCCTTAGGAGCTTGTTTGAGTCCATATAAAGCCTTCTTGAGTTTATAAACATAATCAGGTTTTGCGAAGTCAATGAATCCTGGGGGTTGTGCCACATAAACCTTCTCATTGATAAAACAGTTAAGGAATGCACTTTTCACGTCCATTTGAAATAACTTAAAGTCTAGGGCGCATGCATAGGCAAGGAGTATTCTTATAGATTCTAATCTAGCTACTGGGGCATAAGTTCCGTCATAATCAATTCCTTCTTGTTGATTTAACCTTGGGCTTGTGATCTAAGAGTTCTTTGATTTAGATTTCCTATTATGTTATCTAATGGGTGTGATTTAGATTCCTTAATATTTACTACTTCGTTATCTCCTAGGGCTATATTTTAATTATCATTTCCTAAGGGTTTTATTTTACTAACCTCAGCGGCTTCTTCTTCAACTAGGTCATCATCTTCTAGAGGCAATGTTTTAGGAGGTGGTGGTGTTTCATCAAATGTTACATTTAATGATACTTCTACTTTCATGGTGTGTTTGTTAATATGCTTTACTATTTTGCGAGTAACCTAGAAATATTCCTTCGTATGATTTTGGGTCAAACTTAGTAAGATAATCCCTAGTATTAAGAACATAGCATTTACTTCCGAATACCCAAAAGTAGTTTAAGTTAGGTTTTCTACCTCTTAACAACTCATATGGAGTTTTTCCTAAAATGCTCCTAATTGATACTCTATTAATTATGTATGTTGATGTATCTACGGTGTGACACTGATGAGGCGAAATGTGTTACGCTTTTAGGGGGTCATTTAAGCCCTAATCCGTAATTATTTGATCAAATATTACCTTAAATCGTTCCTTTTGTTATTTTAGGTACTTTGGAGAAGAAATCTGGAAAAGAAAGCATTTTGGACGTTTTTGGAGCATAAAAGTGAAGAAAACGACAAAGTCTCCAAAATATGCTGGAAATAGTACCTGACGGCGTCATGTGTTGACAAAAAGGTGGATATGAAGTTTACACGAGACACGCCATAAAGATTTTGGGATTTAAAGCGTGACGGCGTCACCCTTTGTGACGCCTAGGCCGTCACGTGTTAGAGCAAAAGGAGACGGCCCAGAAAGTTTTAAAAGGTGACGGCATCAAGAGTGGATCTAAGCAATCCGAGAGTTTTTTTGGCGGCGAGGTGACGGCGTCAGGGGCTACAACGTGACGCCGTCAAGATGAATTCTCTATATATATTTTTCTATTTTTCATTCATTAGGGAGAGAACTTTTGGGAGAACTTTGGGATAAACCCTAGGTCGAGTTTTACAGTATTTTTAAGGGTTTTTCACCCTTGTTTTATCCATGCTTAATTAAAGATAAGTCTTCCATTAATCATTCAATATGTCTATGTGTTATATGATTCTATCTTATGCTTGTCTTTACATTAACATTCTAGGCTAGGTTTATTTGTGTTTGCTTAGATGTAATGAAACATAGCTATTGATTATTGGTTGATGGTTGGTTATTGATTGTTGTGGACGAATAATTTCAATGTTAGGCTTAAGAAAACTGGCTAACTTCCTATTGGTAACTTGCTTGAACATCTTAGGAAACATGAATCGGATGTGTACTACGATTTAATTGGTTGTGTTTAATGCATAAGAGAATATTAATGAGGCCATGATAGGATACTAAACGTGTCGTCATAGGAAGAGATAGGATCTTATAGAGTTGGGGAAGGACGTACACGCCCCCACGAATGGTATTAAGGAATACAAACTGTCATCCACGCAATTGTATCAAACTAATCAACCAATAAAAGATAGCTAGGGAGTAGTGAAACCTAAGTAAACACGTTTTTCTCCATATAAGTTTTTATCACATTTATTTTCTTGTTATTTTACTTTTATTGCATTTGTAGTTATTTGGGTTAGTTGACTAGCAACTAATTCTGCCCACTCCTTCAAAACCGAGATTTTACTTGCTTTTATAAAATAAAAAAAATACAAAAAGAATCATCCCTCACCCTTAGACCTAATTAGAGTAGTTTTCAATCCTAACGAACACTATTCCCCAAGTAGAACGATCAATCCCCCGGTACTTGCCACTACACTATACTACATCGGTCAGGTACACTGCCTGGTGGGATTGCAAGCTTCTCAAGATCCCTTGAGAGGTAAAACCTTTTGCGTAGACCGCAATCCACGCATCAGAAACCAAAATTTTGTCGGATGGATTGTTCATTTAGCATTGTTCTACTTATTTCTTGAAGTGACCTATTTTTTCTTTCTACTACACCATTTGATTGGGGAGTACGAGGAGCGGAGAAATTGTGAGATATTATATCTAAATCACAATATTTTCCGAATTGTATTTCGTTATCAAATTCCCTACCGTGGTCCGTTCTAATAGATACTATGGAACATCCTAATTTATTTTGGATCATCTTGCTAAATATTTCAAATTTTTCAAAGGCCTCCGTTTTATCGCTTAGAAACCTAGTCCACGTGTATCGTGAATAGTCGTCTACTATTACTAGGGTATAACGGTTTCCTCCGTATCTCCGCATAGCGGATGGACCAAATAGATCCATATGTAATAATTATAGGCACCCAGTAGTGGATACTATATTTTTAGCTTTGTGGCTTGCATGAGCTTGTTTCCCAATTTTACAAGCATCACAAAAATGTTTATCATATCTTAGGTTAGGCAAATTTCTAACTAATTCCTTAGAGGCTAAAGATTGTATTTGTTGCATGTTTGCGTGTCCTAATCTCCTATGTCACAAAGTAGAGTTCTCATCTAAGGTTTCTAGGCATATCTTATCTTCCGGTTTATTTCCTAGTTTCATAACATATACACCTCCTTTCCTAATTCCTCTACCTATGACTTTTCCATCCTTAACTATTTCGCTATCTTTTTTGGTAAAGGTAACCCTACACTTATTATCGCATATTTGGCCTATACTAAGCAAGTTATATGTCAAATTATCTACATGCTCAACATTTTCAATAGTTAGGGAGTCTTGATAGATCGTACCTTTGCCAATGATTTTTCCACGCAAGTCACTACCGAAAATGACATTACCTCCGTTATATGCCTTGTATGAAGAGAATAACTTGTGGTTTCCCGTCATGTGCTTTGAGCATCCACTATCCTTGATCCATTCGTCGGGCTACAAGTTTATTCCTAAGCATATTTCATCGGTCGCTTGAGCTACAAGACATTTTTCGTCGTTTGCTTTTTCTACTTCGTCTTTGTCACTATCACTCCATGTTCCACTAATGAAGGCGCCTTGATAGTCATAACCCGGTGGCTTTGGACATTCGCCAATGAGATGATTTGGACTTCCACATCTAAAGCACTTTCTTTTCCCGTAGTTATCACTTCTATTTCTTTGGAATGATCTTCTTTCGTCTCGTGGTTGTATTGTGAATCTTCCTCGTCTGTTGAAGAATTTCTTGAATTCTTTTACGGCCATTGCATATTCTTCGTCTTCACTATCCTCACTTGAATCATTATTGTCACTAAGTTCCTTTTTGGCTTTTAGCGCAAGAGATTTGATTTGTTCTTTCTTGCCCTTGACCGTTTCCGAATCTCTTTTTATAATTTCTTCATGGACCTTCAAATTTCCAATAAGTTCATCGAGCGATAACGTCATCAAATTCTTTAATTCTTCAATTGCCGTGACCTTAGCTCGCCATTTTGGATGCAATGCCTTAAGAAATTTCCTAACGCAATTCTTACTAGAAAAACTCTCATCAAGTGCTTTTAAACTTGTGATAATAGTGTTAAATTTAGCAAAAGCATTATCTATTGATTCCTCTTCCGGAATCATAAATTGTTCATATTGTAGAACAAGAAGATCTATTTTGTTGTCTTTGACTTGACTATTACCTTGGTGAGTGATTAGTAGGGAATCCCAAATTTCTTTTGCGGTTTTACACATAAAAATTCTTTGATATTCTTTGCGTGATAACGCATTATAAATTACCATTTTAGCCTCATTATTTTTTGCTAGTTTCTTTTTCAAATCATCATTTTGTTTTCCAAAAGGTACAATTTCATCCATTTTAGTTTCCGGATTATTTTGAATAGGGGGAAAATAACCAAAGGTAATAACATGCCAAAGATTAAGATCTTTTGGTTTCACATAAGTTTCGAATCTATTTTTCCAATAAAGAAAACCATCACTTTCAAATAGTGGTGGTCTTTGTATAGATTGTCCTTCTAAATATTTTTCCGATTCCATAGATCGATTCAAGTTTTAAAATACAATATATTTTAAAATCTTGTTTGATGTGGCTCTTGATACCAATTGTGGAAAACTAGAAGGGGGGTTGAATAGTTTTACGTCTTTTTAATTTTATAAAAACTTTGTTTCAAAAATGTTGATTCGAATTTATGTGAAATCTACTCTTGCACAATATGAACAAATATATAAATATATGTATATGAAATAAATAACAAAGCAAGTAAGATAATAAGTAAGAGATGGAAAGATCGAACAGCGAGACAAGAGATTTATAGTGGTTCGGCTACGAAGCACCTCTTCGCCCTACTCCACTCCCCGAGCACCTAACTCGAGAGTTTTCTTCGCTATGTCAACAAGCTCCCTTATGGCAGAGAAAACCTTACACACCACTAATCACCACACAACTTCTTCACACCTTCTTCGCAACTTCTTTACAATTTAGCACTACTTATTCACATCACTTCTTCTTCACACCTATACTACTTACACACCACAATCTCTTCACAACTTCTCTACCTACACACCTAACTAGCCTAATTTCTTATGTTTACACCTATCTAACTAATATTCACAACTTATGCACAAATGAATGAATAATTTACAAATGATAATGCACAACAACTTATATGATGGGATCACACTAAGTTGTAATACTTCTTGTCTTGATGAATAGAAGTATTCTTCTCTTGCACTTGAATGGTTGAAGCTTGGATCACTTGGAAACAAAAGCTTATGATTATATGATCAAAGGAGTGTGAAAGAATAGAGAGGAGATTTAGATAAGAAAGTTTGGAGTGCAAAAGGTGAGGAAAAAGTCCAGGAAATATCCAGTATTTATAGGCAAAGCTGGGGGGCTGATGAGCGTGGCCGGTCCCCTTAATTAGGGGTCGGTCCCCTTAATAATTAAGGGGGCCGCCTAGCAAATTAAGGGGGCCGCCCCATATATCTGTTGCTCAGCTTTGTCTTTTTGTGGGGAAGGTTTTTCTGGAATATTTTTGCCATTTTTGGTTGAAAATTTGAATTCATATATTTATAATGGTTTCAATATATTTATTTAATACCAAAAATGATTTTCTAAAAGATATAAAATATTTGTGACATTTTATAAAAAATCTAGTCATTAAGAAAATGTTCCTTTGATCATAAAATGCATTAGGCATTTTGTTTATTCATACCTTAAGTGATTTGGTTGTTAGAATGAATATTAACGACTAAATACTTGTTTACATCATAATTTTTAGTTAAATGAGTTTACGTTTTGTGATTATCAAAACATAGAGATATCGATAAATATTAGTAACGTTTTTAGGCATTATTTATATCAACAGTAAATGTTGGTGAACTCCTTATGTAAAAACAAACGTGTTTACTTAGATTTCACTACTCCCTAGTTATCTTTCATTGGTTTGTTGAATTCCACAATTGTTTAGTTGAAGGATTGTATTCCTTAAAACCATTCGTGGGGGTGTGCACAACCTTCCCCAACCCTACGAGTTTCTATCTCTTCTTATGTCGACACGTTTAGTATCCTAACATAGCCTCCTTAATAGTCCCTCATGCATTAAATACAATTAATAAAACCGTAGTACACATCCGATTACATTTCTTAAGACATTCAAGCTAGTTACCGTATATGAGATTTAGCCAGTTTTCTCAAGCCTAACGCGAGTCAATCAACCAAAACAATAAGGAAAACAACAAACCAACAATCAATAATTAGGTTTCATTAGATCTAAGCAAACACAAACAAATCTAAGCTAGCATGTTAAAGTAAAGAAAAGACAAACAATTAATCAAACAACACATAGAAATATTGAATGATTAAAGGAAGAACTTATCTTTAATTTGATATGAAAGAAAAGAGGGTTTGAAACCCTAAATTTACTGCAAAAGTCAGACTAGGGTTTGTACACAAATCAAGGTTTTCAAGATCGGGATCTGTAACACCTGGTATTTTTTCCTAAAACCTAATCCTAGCCAAACTTCTATTTTTTTTGAGCCTGAAACGTTTTAAAACTTTAAAGCATGTTAAATTGGATTAAGGAGCGTGAGATATATTAGGAACGAGGATTTATTCCTAGACTTACTCAGCACAACCTAGAAAAACTCGAATTTGTTTCATTTGCCAAATTATTTGATTTATTTTGAGTTTGAGAAAAACTCTGAAGTTTATGCTTGATTTTATTGGAAAAACTATTTCGTGAACGATGACGCAATTTTCGTAATTTTTCGAGTCCGTTTGCAATGTCATTCGAGTCCCGAATCATTTTTACAAAAAGTTTAACTTATTGGCAAGACTAGTCCTTGGAGTTTATTTATAATAATCACCCTCCACTCTATTAAATTAAAAACCCACCCTAAACCTTACCCTATAAATAC
>LBNU01030163.1:13220-32464 GCA_014162995.1 Artemisia annua | reverse complement strand
CTAGATATCTTCTTGTTCAACTCTTCTAGAAGTTATCCAATCTACCTTATGTTTTCAATAATATTCAGAACACAAAATTAAACGATAATGCGACAATGTGTTTTAGAATAAATATGATAACAAAATAGTAAAATGATAGACAAATGAAGGCGGTGTCGTTGGTTTTGCAGGTACTACGAGTTGTCTACCAGTAGTTCTTACCAAGTTATCATACTTAATTATCCTTTTCGGAGATTTTTTTCATGCATCAACAATTTGCGAGATATTGTTGAACACTAACCCACATACAAATAAGAAAGTGATTAATGTCGGTAATTGACTTGGTAGAAACAGGAATGGCATGATCATATTCTTTGTATTGCTCATGTTGTTAATCAAAAGAAAAAACAAATAACAAATTCGATTAAAAATGAAAATTTATTCAAAATTATCAAACCAAAACACAAAAAGTAGCAAATATTCAAAAGTAAGAAATCATAAGTCAAGCATACTAATTTGTGAAGCTACTTATACCTATTTATAGACTATATGAACTCTCATATAGCTAATGCTAATTGAACGTAAGAGAAAAGTTCAATGTAGATCTAATATTTTCTAAAGATCCAATTAACCAATTTTGAGTATCCATTCTTTATATCAAACAAAAGAACAAAGAAAAAAAAAAACTTTCACCATTTTTTTAAAATTAAATATCTCGCAAGCCGTTAATTGTTACGCAAAACATATCATACCATCACGACGAGAATTAAATCACCTTTCTACAGACAGACACTTCGATATACTTTCAATAAACTTTTTATTTATTTATTTATTTATTTTTTTTTCCAGTTTCGTCTGAAAAAATCACACATGATTTGTATCACAAATCACATGTGATTTATGAAACAACATGTGATTTGAGATACAAATCACATGTGATTTTTTGAGTTGTAATTGGAAAAAAAATAAAAAAAAAAAAATCGTCGAAAGTTTGTCGAAGTGCCCATCTACTAAAAGATAAAAAAAAGAACTCGTCGTGATGATGTATTTTTTTCCACTTGACGATTTATCGTTTGCAAGATATTTTATTTTTCAAAAAGAGGTAAAAGTGGGTTTTTCTTATTACGATGAAAAAAATGAGTGACTATGAGGATCTTTATATAATTTTGGTTTTACATTGATCTCAACTTTTCAACCCAAATATAAAATACCAATTCGTGTAGGACACGTAAGACAAATTAACAACGTTACCAAACAACTAACTCTTATAATTTAATTCATATTTCTAGCAATGTCCACCATAAACTGAACTCATTAAATAATAAAAAAAAAACAAACGTTGATGATTTCAAACTAAACAATCAAAAGGCAACTAATCGGCTTAAACGATCTTCAACAACGACAATCAAATCGACTTAAACGATCTTCAAACAAACAAATCGGGTTAAATTAACGGTCAACAAAACAAACAACCGGCAAATTCAAAAGCCCTATAAATAGAAAATTTAAAATAACCAAACTGAAAATTTCCACCGATCGAGCAAAATCAAACGGCATAATTATAATCAGGTCTTAAAACACCAAATCAATCTATAATCTTTAAATAAAAAATCCAAATTCTAATAGCCCACTTCTTTGATCACTAGCTAGTAGGGCTGAAATTCAAATAAAATGGCCCAAATTAAATAAAATCCCAAGCTAAAGTTAAGTCCAAAATTAATCCACCAAATTCCCAATTGTGCATTTGTGCCTAAATCACCAAACGAAACAAAAAGCTAATTAGTTACAAAGAGGCCCAAATTCTAATCAAGCGACTTTATTCATTGTTATTTAGACTACAAGTCATTTTTCTACTAATTTTTTTAGTGTCAGTCCCCTTATTCTATAGAGATGTCTACAAAATTTACAAGTGAACAACTTAAGTAATAAATTACAACACAATAGATTAATTTTTGAAGCGAAATTTATCACTCTGACTTTTTGCGTTAAGCATGGCCGGCCCTCGAATCAAATCACATCCAAAAAATCTCCATATCAAAAGATAAACAATCAAAACCAAATCCAATATCCGACGATCTCTTCTAAAGTTGACAATGTTGTCCATGTTCAAGAAACGAGCAAAACCAAATCTTGTACCCATCTTTGTTCTATTAGTGTTGAGGGTGTGGTTTAGGTTTTCCCTCGTCACATCATCTCTACGTCACCAAAAAGCAATCTCTTTATTTTTTCCTCAATTTTCCCTCAACCATTGCAGCACATTCTCTCTTTCTATCATTTAACTTTTCTAACTTTTTATCATTTAAAAATACCACAAATACACATACACTCACTCACAAAAACTAATAAAGTATATTCTTTTTCCACAAATTGACTTTTCTCTCTCTCCTTAAACATAGCGGGACTACAGTGCCGCAAGGGAAAAAGAATTGTTTTGATGCCATCTCCCGCAAGGTGTGAATTGGGTTTGCTGGAAGGGAAAAGAGGTCCCCACTTGTTTTCCTATAGTGCACCCTATACCCTTAGTATCAACAAACAAGTCTGCAACCTTTGCGTATAGTGCGAACATCTTCTATAGAGCACTTAGATTGAAAGAGTCAGGAATCCTTGTAAAAACCAAGGTTGTGGATGATTTCAGCATGATCCAATCAAAGTTCGTCAAAACTTGTCATTTTCTTTCCACGTGTGTTCTAGAAGAGGATTTTTGGCTTCATTAATCCTTCTCTTATCTTTTCTGTTGTGAACCACTTGAATTCATTCCCCAATTTCTTCCCCTTGCTCCATCGCGTCTCCCCATCACTTCTTTCTCCATTTTGCTGTCTCGTCTTGAAAACAACTTGAATTTGAGATTATATTCAATTTTAAAGTTTTGGAGTTTATTGTAAATTATATTGACCAATTAGAATATAACGTTATTTTACATTTAACCTATATAGGTTTACAAATTACCCTCACTCATTTTTATTTTTTTCAATACATCTTATACAGGGGTTTTATGCAAATTCTTTCGCTTCTAATCAATGAGACGAAAGTAAGTCAATTTTTACTAATTTAGAGTTTAATTTGGACTTTTATTATTAGGTAACTTAATTTTGCCATACTTTTGGGTCCCAGTCTCTTTAACTATCTTGTTAATCGAGCTAAGACGCCTTGTATTGTATTTTTGTTTCTTTCAAGGTCCTCTATAATATGTTGCCTTTGTAAAAAAAAAAAATAATAAATAAATAAATAAATAAATAAATAAATAACTTAATTTCGCCATATAACAAAATTGAGCTCTCATATCAATCTAATTTGATTATACTCAAGCACCCAACAATTACTTTTCGTAGAATGCTCTCAATTTACTATTTTCTTTTACTCCGTATTATAGGAAAGTTTATGCAATGTCTCATACAGCACATCAATTTCCATTTGCGACACTACGGCCCTGAAAACATGCTAAAATTTCAGGAAATTCTCATTATAGAAGAAAAATTACCATCATAGTAAAAGTATATATTTTCATATTCCACAAAAGTAAACATAACCTTTTATTTATTTATTTTACCTATATACATTAAAAATGTACATTGGACAAAAAAGAAATAATACTCCAATAAGATAGACAAATGTCGAAGAATCATGTATATCAGACTTCATAAAATCTAACATCACCACTAGTGTTAAAAAAAAGTCAATGCACATTTAAGAAGTTGGTTTTGATATCCTTTTATCAATTTCATATATCAACAATACATGATATGACAACAAGTCAACAAGTATCCTAATCCTTTAACGCTTGTTAACGACTTATTCAGTCCATTGTCAATCTTCATCATGAAGATGTCCCAGTTCCTTACAGCTTCACTCCAAGGTAAAAGGTTAACCCGACTTATTCAGTCCATTTTATTCACTCCATTAATAATCCGATTTATGCCTTTAGCAGTCATTTGGGTTCGAAGAGAGCCTATACATCTTTCTCATCTTTAATGAGAAACTGTATCTATTAGGTCAGGGATAGATACCACCAGACTTTATTGAATACAATTATAATACGCTCTTGCACGACATATCATGTAAAAGCTTAGAGAGTATGATCAGCTAGTTTCTCCTTTTATGGAGTTGCATTCTTCATTTCTTGAATAAGATATAGATTGCTCTACTTGCCTTCGTAACAAAAGACAACATGCCATTATTATGGGTGCAAAATAGTAACCTCCAAGGTTACTCTAAAAAGCGTGCATGTTGAGGTATTAGTTAGTTCGGAAGTGTCACATCTCATGTAAAATTCATAACTTTCATAACTTCGAGTAAGAAAACTTGGGAGAACATCCCATGCCATATAGCTAGTATAGTGTCTTTATAAACCTTCATGCAATGATTATTTCAAAGATGCCTACAACATTCTTTTAGATCATACTTTCAGTACTGGTGAGTCATCTGCAAGGGGTAACAGTCAAAGGGATTTAGTTCCAAGAAGGAGCAATTTCAGGAAAGGAGTGATATGTGGAAATTGCAACAAGGAAGGTCATCTCAAAGAGGAGTACTATCAGTTGGTTGGGTATCCGGTGGCCATCCATGTGAGCATGTAATCTTGCATGTCACTTCTCGGATGAAATAAACTCCAAGGACCAAATGTGTTCGTTAGAAACATTATAACCGAATAGCGGTTAGAAGTTAGTTATTAGTTATGTTAGTTATTTTCTGTAAAAAAAGTCAATGGGTTGCACACCCTGTTGGGTTTGTACCTGTTCGATCCAGAATCAAGCCATAGGACACAACCCTTGAGCGAACAGTCAAACAAAGGTTCATGGCAACCTTTCGTGCACTATATATACTCGACTTCTGTAACATTGTAATAGTTGGGAAAATCATAATACAAGTCTATCTAGTTTCTTATACACTCTTGCAATTTCATATATTTCGATCCATATACACTTTTTGGGACAGACATTTGGCATCAAGAGCCACGCCTGGAAACATCTCGTTACCAATTCAGAACTCTTTTTCAGAACATCTCGCTACAGTTTCCTGCCAGAAAAACCAAAAACCTAACGAAACGCTTCTGTTGTTCTTACAGAACAAGGAAACTTTCGTAACATCCTGAATCCACAGGAAACACTTCGAAACATTTTTCTGAATATACTAAACCCTAACGAGATTCCTTTTCAAAGAAACCAAAGGATATCGACTGGAATTTATTTTCAGACCCAAGATGCATCGTTTCATTCATTAAGGACGTTGCCTGATTAACTCTAGACGGCAAGGAAATTAGTCACGACCGTACTTGTGGTAGAAAAATTGCATTCGAAGAGGCACAAACGAAGTGGTGACCGTGGTTGGTTTGTGTTGGGCTTGTTTTTGAACGCGAAAGTTTTTGTACAAATATCTTTGTTACATTTGTTGGCTTTCAAGTATCATACAACAAAGCAATCTAGACCTCTTTGTCGCGGACAAAGGTGGAGAAAAAAATTAACGTACGTTTGATAAGAAAAAAAAGAAATTCGTTGGCTTGGAGAAAGGTATACCGAGAAGAATAGAAAGCAATCGAGGATTGTTTTTTGGAGTAACATATACAATATTAGACGCGGTGTGAAACAAAAGAAGGAAATATTGTAGATTGTTGTACAAGCAACGAAGGGCAAACAAGGACCTCACTTGTTGGCGAAATAAAGACAAGTAACAACGCTTGGTCTTTTTGGAACAAAAATTACCGCGGGTAATTTGTTGTTTGTTGTGTTTTGCCGAGACACAAAAGGAGAAAAAGAAAGGAACAACGTGGTACAAACTTGTGGAACAATCGAAGGAAATACACGTGTGAAAAACCACACAAGGTCACAAATCAAATCTCAAAACTTTTGGATTTCATTTCATTTATAGTATAGATTTATAGTTTATACTATTAGAAGTCCATAGTATTTATTAGGATTTCCTAGAACTATTACTTGTTCCCGTAGTGTTAAGTAATATTACACAAGTTAGAATCCCTACACAATATAAGAAGTGAAGATCATAAACACTTCCAAAATGCCTGGTGACAACGAAGGTACCAGTACTAACGTAGTGAAACCCATAACACCCTTTGCACAATATCAATGCCCCAAACTTAAAACCACAAACTATACGGTATGGGCAATCCAAATTAAAGTTATTTTAGAGGCACATGGATTATGGGAAACTATAGAACCTAAGGAAAATACGCAAGTAGATGATAAGAAGGACAAGGCAACACTTGCCCTCTTATATCAAGCATTGACGGAAGATGTAATCTTACAAGTAGCTAGTTGCAAAACTGCTAAAGAATTGTGGGAATCATTGAAAATGAGACACGTTGGAGAAGAAAGGGTGCAACAAGCACGCCTACAATCATTGATGATTGGATTTCAGACTCTTCAAATGAAGGAGGATGAAAGTGTGGATGCATTTACAGCCAAATTGAATGGCTATGCCACGAAGGCAACTGAATTAGGAAAGACTTTGGATGAATCACTATTAGTACGAAAACTATTAGACTCCACACCAGATAGGTTCATTCAAATTGTAGCATCCATAGAACAGACAAACGATCTTGATAAAATTACATTAGATGAGATCGCTGGAAGACTTAAGGCATTCGAGGAAAGAATTAAACTCCGAAAGGGAGGACAAGTAGAAAGCCAGGATAATTTGTTGTTTGCACAAGGCGAACACTCTAAGAGAGGAAAACGTTTTTATAGACGTGGTGGTAGATCAAACTACTCACGGGGAAACTGGCAGAATAAGGGAAATAGAAACAACTCGAATGGCGGAAACTCATCCCATAGAGATAAGTATAATAATAATAAACCAACATGGGATAAGAGTAAGGTAACATGCTACAACTGTGGAAAATTAGGTCATGTAAGAAATGAGTGTAGAAAACCATCAACAAACCAGGAACAATCAAACCTTATCTTAGAAGACGAAGAACCATCACTGTTAATGGCTAAACACGAAACTGAAGAAGTTTTGTTAAACGAAGGTCAAATACAACCCCAGAAATATGCTACAACAGATGCTAGCATATGGTATTTAGATAATGGTGCAAGTAACCATATGACCGGAACCAAAAGTCATTTTAAAGATATTGACGAAAGCATCACTGGACGCGTTCGTTTTGGAGATGGATCATATGTAGAGATAAAGGGCAGAGGTTCAATATTATTAGGATGTAGAAACCAACAACAAAAGATAATCTCGGAAGTTTACTACATTCCAAACCTCAAAAGCAACATACTTAGTCTAGGACAACTTACTGAGATAGGTTGCAAGATCATCATGGATGGAAACAAATTGACTTTGTATGACAAGAATAAGACTTTGTTGATGAAGGTAGAACGATCTAAGAATCGACTTTACAGTGTTAAACTACACATTGAGGCACCTATATGTCTCTTAGCAAACATAGATAACCAAGCATGGTTATGGCATGCTAGATTAGGCCATCTGAACTTTGACACCCTAGATAGGATGACAAGCAAAGGTCTAGTAGCAGGAGTACCAAGAATAAAGCATGCAGGACAGATATGTGATGCATGTTTATTGGGAAAACACGCTAGAACACCATTTCCAAACAAAGCTAAATTCAGATCTGAGAACCCGTTAGACTTGGTATATGGAGATCTCTGTGGTCCCATAAGCCCAGCCACACACTCAGGAAAGAAGCTCATCTTCTTGTTAGTTGATGACTGTACTCGCTTCATGTGGGTCTACTTTCTCACATCGAAGGATCAGGCATTCAACACATTTAAGGAATTTAGGCAGAAGGTTGAAATGGAGTTAAAAGTAAAGGTTAAGATGCTAAGAACAGATAGAGGTGGTGAATTTACATCAAATGAATTCACCAAGTATTGTAAAGAGAATGGTATAGCAAGACAGTTGACAGCACCATACTCACCACAACAAAATGGTGTAGTAGAAAGAAAGAATAGGATAGTTTTATCGACAACTAGGAGTATGATGAAAGCAATGAAGTTACCCTTAACTTTTTGGGCGGAAGCAGTTAGACACGCCATTTACATACTCAACAGGGTACCTACGAGAGCCCTGGAAGATAAAACACCATATGAAGCCCTCTATAACAGAAAACCGAATCTGGAATACCTAAGGATATTTGGATGCATAGCTTATGCAAAGATAACGATACCTCACTTGAAGAAGTTAGAGGATAGAAGCATACCAATGATTTACTTAGGAGTAGAGGAAGGATCAAAAGCATGTAGACTTTATGATCCAGTAGAAAAGAAGAAACATGTTAGTAGAGATGTGAAGTTTATGGAAACAAAACCGTGGGATTGGAATAAGAGTGGAGAAGATACAAGTTTACAAGACACATTTTGGACTAGTTTTGTAGAAGACGAAGTTGACAATGAGAATCCTATACCCGTCAACTTAGATGACAATGATAATGACAATCATAACAATATGTATCAAATACCGGATCCAACATCAGATCCAGACTCACCAATCACACCACCAACATACAACTATGACCCTAACTCAGAAGATGAAGTAGAACCTACTTCTAGTTCTTTAGGAAGTTCACATCATAGATATGATCATAGCCCAGTTCGAGGTTTACAAGATTTAACAGAAATCTATACAAGGGCTCAACATGTAGAAACACCAAGCTTATTCTTCACAGAAGAAGAACCTCGAAATTTTAAGGAAGCATCGAAAGATAAGAAATGGATTGAGGCCATGGAAATTGAATTAGATTCCATCAATAAGAATAACACATGGACTCTTACAACATTGCCAACTGATCAAAAGGCAATAGGACTCAAATGGGTTTATAAAACCAAAAGAGATGCTAAAGGAAACATTGTCAAACATAAGGCAAGGTTAGTAGCAAAAGGCTACGTACAAGAACAAGGAATAGACTTCGATGAAGTATTTGCACCGGTTGCTAGGATAGAAACAGTTCGATTAATATTAGCACTAGCAGCATATCATGGTTGGCAAGTACACCACTTGGATGTGAAATCAGCATTCTTGCATGGAGAATTGAAGGAAGAAGTCTATGTTACACAACCTGAAGGTTTCATTCAGCAAGGAAACTCAGGAAAAGTATACAAGCTCACCAAAGCTTTGTATGGCTTGAGACAAGCACCTAGAGCTTGGAACATTAAGCTTGATCAAACCTTGAAGTCGTTAGACTTTAAGAAATGTAATCTGGAACAAGCAATTTATACGAAAAGAAGCAAGACTTCTACGCTTATAGTTGGAGTATATGTAGATGATTTGATAATCACGGGCACTCCAAAGAAGGAAATTGACTTGTTCAAATCCCAAATGAAAGATAAATTTGAAATGAGCGACTTAGGGTTGCTAGCTTATTACCTTGGGATAGAAGTTTCACAAACAGGAGGAGACATTACAATCAAGCAATCAGGATATATTAATAAGATCCTGAAAGAAACAAATATGACGGAGAGTAATGACACAAAGATACCTATGGAACCCGGCACTAAGTTGGTCAAGGCGGAAGATGGAAACCCAGTTGACGCAACTTACTACCGAAGCTTAATTGGAAGTCTTAGGTACTTATTACACACAAGACCAGATCTTAGTTACCCAGTCGGACTACTCAGCAGATTTATGCAAGACCCAAAGGACCATCACCTGAAGGCAATTAAACAAGTAATCCGATACATCAAAGGAACAAAGGATCATGGCATTATATACAAGAAAGAAGGCGGCTGCAAAATTACAGGTTATAGCGACAGTAGTTATGGAATCAACACCGATCAAGGAAAAGGAACTACTGGAATTGTATTCTACTTTGGAGAATCACCTATTACCTGGTGTACTCAGAAACAACCTACAGTGGCACTATCATCATGTGAATCAGAATTCATGGCAGCTACTGGAGCAGCATGTCAAGCATTATGGCTGAAACGACTTCTTAGTGAACTAACTGGATGGCAAGAGAAAAGAATAACACTTAGAGTTGACAACATATCAGCTATTCAACTCGTGAAGAACCCAGTATTTCATGGAAGGAGCAAACACATTGACATTCGCTATCATTTCATTCGTGAATGCGTAGAGAATGGACATATTAATGTAGAACACGTTAGTGGAGAACTTCAAAGAGCAGATATCTTAACAAAGGCATTACCAAGACTCAAGTTCGTGACTATGCGACAAATGCTCGGAGTTCAAGACTTAGGAGGAAGCAACATTCAAGATTAAGGAGGAGATTGTGAGCATGTAATCTTGCATGTCACTTCTCGGATGAAATAAACTCCAAGGACCAAATGTGTTCGTTAGAAACATTATAACCGAATAGCGGTTAGAAGTTAGTTATTAGTTATGTTAGTTATTTTCTGTAAAAAGTCAAAGGGTCACAATGGTTGGGTTCATACCCGTTCGACCCAAGAAACACAGCGAAGGGTCACACCTGTTGGTTGTACCTGTTCGATCCAGAATCAAGGCCAAGGGACACAACCCTT
The DNA here is from genome assembly GCA_014162995.1 of Artemisia annua. Taxonomy (NCBI): domain Eukaryota; kingdom Viridiplantae; phylum Streptophyta; class Magnoliopsida; order Asterales; family Asteraceae; genus Artemisia; species Artemisia annua. The sequence continues at coordinate 22,031 of LBNU01030163.1, read as the reverse complement.
GAGCGAACAGTCACAAAGGTTCATGGCAACCTTTCGTGCCTATAAATACATAACATTCTGTAATTGTGTACAAGTTGGAAAAACATAATACAAGTTATCTAGTTTCATATTTACTTTGCAATTTCATTATTTCGATCCATATAACACTTTGGGACAACACAAACTAAGAATTTCAGATGCATAAACCTTTTAAATTGTCTATTTCAAAAGATAATAATGTGATTAAAGATGCTAACTACTCCATATAATTATCAAATAATTAAACTCAAATATGTAATCCTGCAAATAAATGTTGGCAGTCAATCTTACATATGTCAACAAGTAATATTGTAATTAGTCGGGGACGGAACTAGGGTTCCCGCGAGGTCTCAGGACATTCATGGATTTTTTGATGTAGAGTTAATTTTTGTAAAAACAATGATTTTTTTAAATACATCTTAAATACACCTGGTTCATCAAAAATGTTTTCAAGTGTTATTTAAGTTAGGACACTTAAGAAAAATTATGCACCCGATCATATCCGGTTCTTGTTCCGTTCAGTAATCGGTAACGACAACAAGGTGAACAAGTAATCTCTTATTATACGTCAGTGGTTGCCGAGTGCAAATTAGAAAAGATGATAATAATCACACGTGTCCCAAGATCTCCACCACCTGGAACCCCATTCACTCGCCACGTCTATCTATCTTGCTCGTATATGAACCCTTATGCATGCTAGCCACTTGACCAAAGCTTCAACCAGAAATATCAATAGTCCTAGATAAGCACAGCTTTCACTAGCTAGCCTTCTCAAGATCGATCCACGATGTATGCAACCGACGGTACCGTAGCCGAGAAAAATGGGAAGCCACCGGGAAAACCGTTGTCGGTAGGACAACAAATCCTAGACAAAGGTGCTCAAATGTTGCAGTCTTTTAAACCCATCAACCAAATGAGTCAACACGCATGTACTTTTGCACTATACAGCCATGACATGACTCGACAAATCGAGACTCACCACTTAGTGACACGGCTTAACCAAGACTTCCTCCAGGCTGCTGTTTACGACTCTGATGACTCTAACGCCCGTCTCATAGGTAATCAGGCTGTCCTAACCCTAAAGCAACGACTATAAGCTACAAATATAATTATAAGGCCCATCTTTATATGTAATATAACTGTAAAAGCTTTATTTAGGAACTACAATAAGATGTTGCTCTAGACCTCTCATATGAATTGAGACAGTATATATTGGTGTTAATTTGTGTGATTATAATTTGCAGGAGTAGAATATATAATCTCTGATACCATCTTTGAAACACTGCAACCTGAGGAACAAAAACTCTGGCATTCTCATGCCTATGAGGTTTTTCTATTTTAACTTGCTTCTTTATTTTCAAAGTAGTTTTGGTAATATGCTTTGGTATGTCCCATTTTAGTCCTTCACTAAATACTTGTTCTTTTCACTTTTTCTTTTGGATATGATCGATTTAGTATAGTAACTTAATTACTTGTAACCTTAATTTCACCTGTTTCAGTAATCAACGTGTAAATATTAAGATTGTGAAATTGGAACATATTAATCAATTTGAAATGTGTAGATATTATATTTATATACTATTGACCCTAGCTAATATATTTCATCAGATAAAATCTGGCCTTTGGATACATCCACGAATGCCAGAGATGGTTGTTATGCCTGAGCTTAAAAATTTAGCTAAAACATATGGCAAGTTTTGGTGCACATGGCAAACTGACAGAGGTGAGATTTAATACATAGGTCATACAATATATAGCAACTAACTTTCTTTAGCGTCTCATTTTGGTTACGCGAACTCTGAAAAAGTTGCGTACATTTGAGGACGTGTCATGTTATAAAAATTGTGCCACGTGTCAAGGCTATCTGATATGACACGTCATCAAAATGTGAAGATTGAAACACTTTATAAAAGTTTGTTACATTTATACTTTATAAAAGTTTGTTACATTTATACAGCTTTTTCAGAGTTCACGTACAAAATCGATACATTGAAAAAGTTCCTTGCTATTTAACGACCAAAACCTAAATACATACATTTCTTATTGATTATTAGTCTACAAATTGTATTTAATTTTCCGTTGGTTTAATTCTTACATACTTTGAATGTTTGATATATTATGAAGGTGACAAACTCCCATTGGGGCCTCCATCCTTGATGATGTCTCCACAAGCGGAGGGGGAAGGTGTGGTGAAATCGGAGTTGGTTAAGAAGAGAAATGACAATTACAACATATCAAAGGATGATATGATCAAGTCCCGAATTGAGATTCCTGAGCCTGAGTGGATAAATCCTACAGCTGATTATTGGAGACAACACAATAAATGCTTCGAAATAGCCGTAGAAAGCACGGAGATGAAGAAACTCACCGAGTTTCCTTGAGTTAATAGGTTATTTGTAATGGTAACGTATATAAAATGAGTACATGCACTGTTTAATTTGCTGCTTTTATATGACAGAATAATTGTATTCAGGAAGACTAAGCTAGCTGTATTTATATGGACCCTGATGTCATTTTCTTGAATGTTTATAAACCAGTTAGAGTTTTGTCTTATCATCCAAAGCGTGTCAGGACCATGGGCGTCACGGTGTTGGATATAGTTTGATAAATAATACTTCAATCCAAGAATTGCCTAGCTTTATGATATATAGTAACAAATGCAAGACATGCATGTTATAATTCTTACAGTACATGCATAAAACTATATGGTTGCATTAATGCTATATATACGTCCCTCATTTTTCTTGAATGGTTCTTAAATTCTTAGCCAACTTAATTAACAAAAAAGTAAAATCTTTTAAGGTGTTGCTTTGGATTTCTTGAATGGTTCTTAAATTCTTAATTAGCCAACTTAATTAACAAAAAAGTAAAATCTTTTAAGGTGTTGCTTCGGAAGTGTTTGTGGATACTAGACATGTATAGCAAGTTACTATCTAAATAAATCTCGACATATTAAAACGAGTATTAGATGTGGATACTTGATTTAACTTGTATTAGATGTGGATAATGGATTCTAGTCAGCGTGTGAATTCATTGTCTGACAAATTAAAATTTTTGACTTTTATTGAATTGATGGTGTGATGTGTCACACTTATTAACCTGTCATTCCCTATTTATACTTCAATAAAAGGGGAAGTTACGTAACTTACGACTTTTATTTTTGATAAAAGGTTACCCTAATAAATATATTAATCATCGAAAAAAGTTAAGTATAATGAAATGGGATTGAGGTACTACATTAACTTCAAGTATAGCTTGATAAACGCCTTACACAGATGTTTATGACATAGCTCAAGAGTTTTAGTCCTTATAATATAGAAAGTATTACAAGTTGATCATTTCTTTATCTCTAACAATTGTAAAGTATTGGTGGTAACTTACATGACCAATAAACCATGCATAACAGAAAGTAAACAGATAAGGGTTTGCAGACCAAACCCTAATATCTAAATCTCATAATCAGGGATATAACTTAAACCTAAACACGTATAAGAAGAGTGTTTATAGAGTTACTTACTTGTTCCTGAATGCGTAAGCTTCAACTCTAGTGTACAATTAGTTGTGTGCACGGAATCGCATTCTTCTTGCTTCTTGATGATCAGTCGATCGATCCAAAGGTTTTTTTAGAGTATCACTTCGTTTGTTGCATCCGGTATCCATCAATACTGCACATGTAGTTACTATATATGGCCGGATCTTATTCAACGTTGGAGAGTACGTCGATTAAGGTTAGAATCCAAAAGAGATTCTAAAGTTTAGGGTTACATGATTGCTTATGAGTCTAGTCGTTGGAAGCTTCTAAAGTTTGAGCATCTTTAAACATCGACACCTTAGCAAATTATAAGGTGACATGTGCATGTTTAGTTAATTTTTTTCTAATCTGATAAAATTCGGTCTTTTTAATGTTAACTTATGTATTCAAGTGCTTTTGGCTTTAAGACATAATGTTAATTAGTTAGCTTTGTATTTAGTGATACATATATTTTTTTTTCTTTTTTCTTTTCTTTTTTTTTCCCGTCTCTCTCTCTCTCAACTATTTGGCTTTGTATACAACCATGCACACGAGAGACACACACTTTTTTTTTTATTAAATTAATACCTAGTTTTACTATTTTTATTTTAATATTTGTATTTGGAGTTTAGTTCATATTCTTAATTATGTTTTTTTTAAAGTTACCCTACTAAAATATATTAATTACCAAAAATTAAGTACAAAATAAAATATAGCATAGTACCACATTAACCTCAAGCAGAAGCTTGATAAACAACTAAAAAGTATTTATGACATGCCATAAACACAAACACTAACAACCTACTACATAACCAATAACAAAATATAACATGTAGTCGATATCCATGACACCTCCTCTTGGAACCAGCATGATCCACTCCAAGATGCTTCAAAACCCCACAACGATGAGAAACAAGGGAGCACAAGATAACCAAGTGAGACTGTCTTATTAAAAAACCTTCCCAAGGGAAAATATCACAACTCTCAAATGGAACTCTTAAAAGCAGATAATAAACATGACACTCCATCAGGCCGTTAGTAACTTGTAATGATCACCGATCCAAGTATCAACAATCCTTCTAACCAGTGCAGAATTCTTTGTAAAATAAAAAGAGAGATCTTCAACTGAACAATGGTAACAATAACATCAAAAACCTGCGTATACGACATTAATTTCTTCTTGATTAGCCGCGAGTTTCTTTCATGCCAAATAGAGTAACATGAAGCTGCAAGAAGAAGCCTAGGTATAACATTGCGGGCATAACAACCTTTAGACAGCTGTATAAGGTACGAAATAGCATCCTCCAAACTATGAGGAATGTTAACCATTCCTCCTAAAGCACGAACTCTGGACCAAACCTGTAAAGAAAATGGACACTCAAATAAAAGGTGAGCATGAGAATCAGGTTGATTATCATAGAAAGCCAACGAAGCAGGTTTAAGTCAGTGTTCGAACCGACATCATATTGCCTCACCCTATATTGTGTTTAAGGTTTACCACTAGCCAAAGATGGAACGCATGTTTCGGGATACATTGAGGAAACCATGCAACATGAAACCAAGAAACCAGATTGCCCCTGTCACGAATAGAATCCCAAACACGCGAAATAGTAAATGGCTTTAGATCACCATTATGAACACGCCAAACCAGCTCATCCTCAACACCCTCAATTACCAGGAACAACAACTTTAGTCGAGTCTTTTTATGTTAGTTACCATTAACTATGTAAAAGGAAGATGAACTAATGAATTGTGAAGATAGCTATGTATAATTTTATAACCTTACTAGTTTTATATTAACTCAAGTATTATATGTTAATAAATTGAACATTAGATGTAAATGGTCATTATCCTTGAAACAATCTTAAGTAGTGTGAATTAATATTTAAAATACATCGACATTAACGATTTTGAGACATGCATTAGGCACGGCTATCTTAGCTAAGCCATAAAGTTTTTCTAGTATATAGTTACACAAGATCATCATCTGAAATGCAATCTACTCATCATGTATTCACGATTTACAAAACAATATTCAACAAATACGCTTACTAATTCCTTTAAAGTTTTAGGGTTTATTATAATGATTTTCTAAAGAGCAGAAAATAAAATAAAAATGATCTAGCCTCTTAAAAATGTTTCTGAATTTCTTCCCAACGCTACTTGTTTGTTCCTTATTAGACTGTTAGAAAGCAGATCATCTTTTTCAAAAATTAAAACAAAGCCATAAACTTTAGGAAATACTACAAAAAATATGTCATTTACTCATTGATTTTTTACACGCTTTTATGAAGTGTGTAAAACTTAATTGTTTACACCTACAAATGTGTATAAAATTATTACATTAATATGTGTGGAGATATATAAACAATCATTTTAGTTTTCACATGTTAATTGTAAATAAAAAATATCTACACCACTTATAAGTGCGGAGAAATTTAAAACTTGTCTAGAGATTAGTTTGTTACACTAATTTTCTCCACGATTTCTCTAGTATGATGAAACTTAGGCATCACAAATTGATTCCATGCTTTAAGTGTGGACAAAATTTATTGTTTACACACGACAAAATTTATTGTTTTCACAAATTGATTCCATACTTTAAGGCTTGGATTAAGTGGTTAACACTCATGTCACTGGAGATAGAGGTTAAAGGTTCGATCTTTACTTCTTGCAAGGTCAGAAGTCCTTTTCTACCTTTAGTATAACCGGAAGCAGTCTCTCTACCTTTGGTAGGGATAGAGTTGTCTACATCTCAACTTCTCTCATACACAGTAGAAGACGATATTGGAGCCTATATGTTAGCATCATATTTTTATATTATGAAGTGTCGGTCATTAAAGTCGAATATTATGTAATAGGTTGCGTAAGAAAGTATTTCAAAGTTGTTTGTTCATGTTTATTAGAAAGATAGAACTACAAGGGCTAAACTTGTAAAGGCATGAAAGCTAACATGCCTAGCTCTATATTAAGAATTGTAAACCTCACTTTGAGGTTTGGTTGATCATTTGGAATAACACATAGTTCTTTATTTCACACACTTGATCCTCCCATCTCTCTCTCTCTACATCTCTCTTTCTCTCTCTAAGATTTGATGAAGAAGGTCGTGATTTAGGTTGTTTCAGGGTTCCTACAAGTGGTATCAATCGCCAAGGGATAGATTTAGGTTGGGTTAGATTACTTTTGGTTAGTTTTTTTGGGTTTTTTGGTTCGTCCTTTATTTATTTAGGTCGTGGGTTGATTAAGGTTTAAAGGTTTTTGGTGTTTTCAAGGTTTTTGATTCGTTAGGTGTGCTTCATAACTCGTTTGCTACAAAAAGTTTGATCAGTTTCACGTTTTTGGTTTTGTTGGCGAGTTTGACATTTAGGGTTTCGCGAGTATGGGGGTTTTGAGTAGATTTTAGCGAGTATTGGCTTTCTGTTAGCGAGTATGGGCAAAAAATTCTAGCGAGTATTGAGGTTTTTTAGCGAGTTTGGAAATCAGTTCTAGCGAGTTTGGAAATCAGTTCTAGCGAGTTTGGATTCTGGTTCATAGCGAGTAGCATCCTTTCTTAGCGAGTTTTGAATGTTTCTGGCGAGTATGCCTTCTAACCTTATCGTTAGCGAGTAAGGTTCTTGATTCTCAGCGAGTTTCAAACTAAACCTAGCGAGTATCAACATACCCTAGCGAGTATCATATCATCCAGCGAGTTTCAACTTTTCTCTAGCGAGTATGGTGTATTTTTTTGATTTCAGCGAGTATGGTGTTGAATCTCGAGCGAGTATGGTTTTTTATTAGCGAGTTTGGAATCTTATTAGCGAGTTTGTTTTTTTTTTCTTAGCGAGTTTGGAATCTTCTTCAGCGAGTATCAAACCTCCATAGCGAGTATCAGATCTTAGTGAGTTTGTAAAAAATAAAAAATAAATAAATTATTTTCTGCAGGAGATTAAACGTTCAATTTTTACGCGAGATTTAAATTTTGGTTTAACGTTGAAAATTTTGACCAAAAATTCAAATTTTTAGGCCTAAATTCAAATTTTTTCGACAAAATTTGGCGTCAAAATTTTTTGAAACTCAAATTTTTCGTGCAACCTTAGAATTGCATTTCATAGTGTTTTTCAAATTTTAGATAAGAAAATTTTCTAATTAGATTTTTGGAGGGAAAACTCAAACTCACTAAGAACAACCGTATCAACCAACGACGTTTCACAAATCAAACCTAATCTACATCAACAACCTAAGTTCATCCTAAAGATCCAACAACAACTTTTCACGACTTTTCACTTTGCATCGAATCATAATGGCAACTCAACAAGATATTCATGCCGCCGGTGCTGAAAACCGACCTCCCATGCTTTCAAAGGGTGGTTATTCACAATGGGCTAGTAGAATGATACGCTATCTTAAGAGCAAAACAAATGGAACACTTCTTGTTAATTCTGTTTTGCATGGTCCTTTCAAACCAAGAGAAACACTAGACCCTGGTGATCCGAATGGAATCCCCCCAGTACCGCCTTTCCACAGACTTCAGAATGAGACTGACTACACCGAAGAAGATCGACAACAAATCATTGCTGATGATCAAGCATTTCACCTTGTTGTTCTTGGTCTACCAGAATCGACTTATGCTACAGTGGATAGTGAAGAAAGTGCTCATGCAGTCTGGGAAAGAGTTAAGAAGCTTATGTATGGAACGGATATCGGGAAACAAGAAATGGAAACACAATTGCTTAAGGAACTTCGCAAGTTCACTTCAATTCCTGGTGAATCCATAGAGTCGTATTATCTAAGATTCTGCAAGATCATGAATGATTTGTCAAGGCACAATCTCACTCAGACAAACATTGCTAACAACACAATCCAAGAGATTTCAAAACCTTGAAGTCACTTCAATGAAAACAAATATGATACTCTTGAAGTCACTTCAATGAAAACAATTAAATCTTTAAAACAAGAGATTTCTGATTTAACAAACCAACTTTCAAAACAAAAATCAGCTTATGCCAATCTTGAAAAAGAACGGGATGAGTTGAAAAAAGTTTTTGCAAAGAAAGAAGATAAACTTTTGGAAGAACTCATAGAGTCGGAACATAAGATTGCTAAACTTGAAGATTTGTTGGTTAAAAATTAAAGGGTCAATCAGCTCAAACGATTCACATGATTTCTAATCAGACCGATCCGTTTTACCACACAAAACACAAAATGGCTCTAGGGAACAAAACGCCTTGTAATCTCAAGAAAGCTCAGGAAGCACAGAATTCTTTGTATAATGGTAAAGTGATTTATGAGAAACATGATCCTCC
>LBNU01030163.1:0-10714 GCA_014162995.1 Artemisia annua | reverse complement strand
GTGTAATAGGTTGCGTAAGAAAGTATTTCAAAGTTGTTTGTTCATGTTTATTAGAAAGATAGAACTACAAGGGCTAAACTTGTAAAGGCATGAAAGCTAACATGCCTAGCTCTATATTAAGAATTGTAAACCTCACTTTGAGGTTTGGTTGATCATTTGGAATAACACATAGTTCTTTATTTCACACACTTGATCCTCCCATATCTCTCTCTCTACATCTCTCTTTCTCTCTCTAAGATTTGATGAAGAAGGTCGTGATTTAGGTTGTTTCAGGGTTCCTACACTATAACATGTGGAAGATGCTATTGGGACACTTTACTTTACACTAGTGGGATTTGATATTTTTTCAGACAACTTTATTTTATTGAAAACTTCACACTTAAAAACATAACAAATATGCACATATTAAAAAGTGTAAATAAACTGTAATTTGTTTACACACTCTTTAAACGTGTGTATAAAAAGATGTAGAATCAACATTGTTGTTGTAGTGAAAAATAGATGTGGCATAAAGAAATGTCATACTATTAATCTATTTAACTACTAAGCTATTTAATAGGCATTGGACGAGGGTGTGGTGAGAGGTTTTTTACCGCCACATCAGCACCACATCAACTTCAACTCAATTTTTCTCTCCTTTAGACATTTTCCTCAACTTTCATTAACCCTTGCAACATCTTCTTTCTTTTCCCTCAACTTTCATTAACCCTTGCAACATCTTCTTTCTTTTCCATTCAAATTTTTCTATTTTTCGTCATTTAAAAATACCTCGAACATGTATCCCTGAAAAACACTCACATAAAATAGAAAATGCATTTCTCTCTTTAGAAAACCTTATGGGACACTATTGCCGCAAGGAAATCTTTTTTATATTTGTCGCAAAAAGTGGTGCAATGTACTAGTTGTTCCCGTTTACTTGGCATCTTTTCCTGTTGCTTTCCCTACTCAACACCCTATACACTTAGGGCGCGTTAGGTTGGGTCATATTAGGGGATTTCATCGCATTTAAAATATCGATATGTATGTTTAGATACCAGATAAAACTGAATGATAGTGAAATACAGTATCTTGTATGTCGCTATGTTTTATAAAAAAAATGTAAAGATTCGCCCCGAATATTAATTTCAAAATTTAGTCACCTATTATAGATGTTCAACTTAATTTAACGACAAGACAATTTGTGAATTCTGCTTTCAATGTAGTTAACTTTTGAATTAGCTAGATTAATCAACATGATTTGTTATAGGCCTATCAATGGATAAGATCATAATCCGGATCCGATCCAATCCGATCCATTTATATGTAACAACGGATCGTAAAAATGGTCCACTAATTCAATAAGACCTCCAATGGATCGATCCATTAATAAATCAAATATTTAATGAAATAAAAATATAAAACACATATGCTTTTTATATGTTAAACTCACACCCACATCTTTATATAACATAAAAGTTTAAAAAAAAAAAAAAAAAAAAAAAAAAAAAATCCGTGACTAGTGCGTAGTGCCTATATATGCTTTTGCTTTAATAATGGGCTTATCAGGTACAATCTTTGTTTCGATTTTAAGGATATTAGGCCCTGTTTAGTTCGTGGAATGTTTTTGATGAAATTAAAATCTATTATTAGAATGTGATTATGTGAACGAATTGATGAAATATATGCTTATCGATGAAACACCGTAATCCGTTCGGAAAACACAAGTTACACCACCCATCACCGTAATCCGTTCGGAAAACACAAGTTACACCACCCATCAAAAAGCACTTTGCTTTAATATTCAAGAAATGCAAAAAACAATATACTTCGTTATATCAAATTTGTGTTTCAGTTTTGAAAATTAAGAAATGTCTCAAGTTATTCTACTTTTTATTAGTTTTGATCTCAATTGCTTTGTGCATGTGGTCAATTGTATATGTATGCAACCTCGTATAATTTGCTTTTTCTGATAAATCAGAATAGGATTGAGTTGCGTGACAATCAGTAAAGATTTGAAGATGCTAATGAGTTATGTTGAAAAAAATATGCTATGTCTTTGAGTCTTTCTTTAAAAGTACTTATTCTCTTAATTACTTTTAAAAATTACAACAGCCAACTGAAAAACTCAACAGTAGCGGTTTGAAGGAGCTTTTAAGGAAGATGTTGGTGGGAGTGATGAGGAGGTGCAAGCAGAAGATGAAGCGAGTGTGGTTCCTGATACAGTGGTTGAGGAGGAGAATTCTAAACCTATAGATGGTGATGTTCCAAGTGATCAAAATGAAAAACAATCTGCGGATCCGTTTAATATTTATTCTTTGCTTAAGAAGGATAAATTGAATGACAATAAGGAGTCGAGCACAATGGAAAGCTTGAAGTATCCTCCTGGTTTTACACCAAGAGAGAATGTCGAAAGTAATGCCCAGATGGATAATTAGAGGAAGAGTTTTGATTGTGAAAATGGTAACGAAATGAATGTTTCTGATGAAATGAATTTTATTTCGAGGGATAACAGATCTAATGACTTGGAATCTGTGGTCTCGGGACATTTTAAAAATGCTGAAGTACCTCAGACAGGCGGTTCCATATTAACTTTAATGGATGAATTGATTAAGGTGGGACAAACGATAGGATATAATATGGAAGGGTGTATGAAAAATATTGAAGAGATCATTGAGTCGCAAGGAGTGGATGATGTTTTTCGATGAATATGCTATCCTTAAATATCCAAGGCCTTAACCCTAAGGCTAAAAAAGATTGGGTAAAGGAGTTATGTGTTTCAAATAAGGTGACTTTCCTTACGTTGCAAGAAACAAAAATGGAGTCTATACAGTTGTTTGATATTAAAAGATGTTGGGGTAATTTTGCGTTTGATTTTGTGCATAGCGACTCAGTTAATTGGTAATTCGGGTGGGATTTTATATGTTTGGGATTCCAATTCATTTAAGAAACTAAGTACAACGATATCGGATTATTTTGTTATGATTCGAGGCAATTGGATTACTAATGGTAAATTACTTCTTATTATTTCGGTGTATGCCCCGCAAGAGTTGTCTGATAAGAGATTATTATGGAATTATTTGGGTCATGTGATTGCTAACTGGAAAGGCGAGGTGATTATCATGGGTGATTTTAATGAGGTCCGTTCTAAAGATGAAAGATTCGGATCGAGTTTTAATGTGCAAGGGGCGAATGCTTTTAATTCGTTTATTGAAATGGTAAATTTAGAAGAGGTTCCTCTTGGTGGCCACTCTTTTACGTGGAGCCATAGATCCGCTTCAAAGATGAATAAGCTTGACCGATTTCTTATATCTGAAAGTTTATTGACTAAGTGCCCAAATTTATCAGCCATTGCTTTGGATAGATATCTTTCGGATCATCGACCTATTATGTTGCGTGAATCAACGCATGATTATGGGCCCATTCCATTTCGGTTTTTCATTATTGGTTAGAAGTGGAGGGTTTTGAGAATCTTGTCAATGAAGTGTGGAATGAAGCTCCTGTGGATTCGTCCAATGCTATTATAAACTTGATAAATAAGTTGAAATATCTTAAAAAAGAAGATTTGTGCATGGAATGGTATGAGGCAAAGTTCTGAAAACAAAAAACAGGTTTTGAAGCAGGAGCTTGCTAAGTTGGAGAAGGGTATTGACAAAGGAGATATTTTGGTTAAAATTATGAATAAACGAATGGAGGTTATCAAATCTATTCAAGAAATAGATAAATTGTACACAATGGAAACGGCTCAAAAAACAAAGATTAAATGGGCAATTGAAGGAGACGAGAATTCTAAATATTATCACGGAATCCTTAATAAGAAAAGAAACCAACTTTCTATACGTGGTGTTCTGTTGGAAGGAAATTGGGTGGAAAGTCCAGATGTGGTAAAAAATGAGTTCCTTAATCATTTCAAGAATCGTTTCGAGAAACCGAAAAATGTGAGGCCTATTTTAAATATGGTGTTCCCTAATCAGTTGAATTCCATGCAAAAATTGGATTTGGAAGCTGAGGTGTCAAATGAAGAGATTAAAAAGGCGGCTTGGGATTGTGGCATTGATAAATCCCCGGGGCCGGATGGATTCACGTTTGGTTTTTATAAAAGATTTTGGAGTTTAATTGAAAAAGATGTGATGGTGACGGTGAAGTATTTTTTTCAATTTGGGTGCATTCCCAAAGGATATAATTCATCTTTCATTGCCTTGATCCCGAAGATTCCTGACGCGAAAATGGTGAAAGATTATAGACCAATTAGTCTTATTCGGAGTTTATACAAAATAATTGATAAAAATTTGGCTAATCGGCTTGTGATGGTGTTGTGTGATATTGTTAACGAGGTGCAATAGGCTTTTGTTGTGGATAGACAAATTCTTGACGGGCCGTTTATTCTTAATGAGATTTTTCAGTGGTGTAAGTCGAAGAAAAAACACTCGTTTATTCTTAAGATTGATTTCGAGAAGGCATATGATTCCGTTCGTTGGGATTACCTCGATGATGTTTTAAGAAAGTTTGGTTTTGGAGAGAGATGGTGTGGTTGGATTCAAGAATGTCTTCGATCTTCTTGGGGTTTGGTTTTAGTGAATGGAAGTCCTACGGAGGAATTTCAGTTCTTCAAGGGTCATAAACAAGGTGATCCTCTATCTCCGTTTATTTTCATTTTGATCATGGAAAGCCTTCACCTTTCGTTTAAGAGAGTTGTGGATGCGGGCATGTTTATGTTAGATTCATCGATGCAATTATCTCATATGTTTTTTGGTAAAGGGGAGTAATCCTGCACCCTGGTTAAGTATATTAACCAAAAAAGCATTAAAGTACAACGGATGAGAGAGAGTCCCCCATCTCAGTCCCTTAGGACACTTACCAAACCACTATATAAGAATGACAGGCCATTCTTATAACTTACAAATCCAGATACAACTAACAATGACTAAATATAAAAATACAATACATCATAACTTAAAGAAAAAAACTTAAGTCTTCTTAGTCATCATAGCGATCCAGATCTTGAACATGAAGAAACCCATACCAAGCTTCCCCGCCTTCCAAGTGCACATTTCAAAACAAATCCGTTTGCAATTTCTATTAGTAATACGCATGAAGCATAATCTAATAACCTAATAAGAGGGCAATCCGTAGCAAATCGAATTTGAAACATAAACAGGGTATAAACGACCCTAACATCCAGCGTACAATAACTTGAACCAATCTTCAAGACAATCCGAGTGAAACACATGAAGACAACCACGGTTCAAGTCACAATGACATTCAATCATCATTAATAGGTCAAAATACCAACATCATAGAATGAGGAATAACAATCAGCTGCACAAGACCTTATTAACAATTGAATAGACATATGGTGACAAAACCCTAATTAAAACAATGTATCACCAAGTCGATTTGCACCACCAAACTGAATCAATAACGTAACCAAAACCCAAACAAATAAGGGTTTATGAAGAGCAGATCGACCAAGAGTGAAACAATCCATCATCGAACTAATTACAATGGTAATAGGCACAAAACAAAACCCTAGCGTAAGGGTTGCATGTAATCAGCTCGAAACGTACAATCAGTAGGAACACATCCAATAACAGTACATCTATCTCTCTCTATGCCCACGACCAAAAAACATACATGCTATCGTCAACGCCCTAGTAACGCGCATGTAGACACACAAAATTATATTCAGCCGCACATTAGACGAACCCAAAGAGTTCGTTAAATGAAAAACATGGTGATCCCTATATGAAGGATCCACCAATGCGCAGCCATGATAACAAACCCAACAAAAATGCAATTAAATAAAAACCCTAACAAGTTAGGGTTTTGAACAGTTAAGGATCGCAGCTCCACAAAACCGACAAGAAAGATATTGCAATAAGCCCCAAGCAATCGTAACAGATAAATATAGGACGGTTTATACCTAAACCGCCATTAAAAGAACGATCAGATCTGTATACGATCGACCAAGATATAAAGTGTGGAAAACTAGAATGGGAGGTTGAATAGTTTTACATCTTTTTAATTTGTTCAAAGTTCATTCGAAAAACCTTCAATTAGAGTTTAGTATGAAAACAACATATAATCAATATGATCAAATTATATATGTATGCTTTTGAATTTATTTTCAAAACTTAGTTTTATGAATGGAGCTTTGGTTGATCTTTATGTGAATATGTTTTCCTTTTAAAATCTTAAAACGTTTTGTATCAAATTATCGATTAAGTTAACCACTACGCCAAAAACTGGAATAGGCAACACAAAAATGTTCACCATACACGTATACGTCACACATGGTTTTTTTCGTATGTGTGATCCAAAGCTCGAGTCACGTAGGGTACCTTGGTCACATGGTTTTTTTTTTTTAGTCTCACATTACAAAAGAGTAACAAAAGTTTAAATGTGTGACTAAAATGGTACAATTTTTATTTGATTAATCAGCTTTGTGTGACCAAAACCTCTTAACAGTCCACACGAAGCATTTTCTTTTGGTATGTTTAGTCACCATACAATTAAGCCATAAAGTGGCAAAAGTTTAATAAGTGTGACCATATAGTGTTGAAAGTGAGAAATGTATGGTTTTGTGTGACTATAGATCATCCAATTGCCACATAAATTTTGTTTTTGTGTGGCCTTTAACTAACATTTAGTCACACAAGCATTTTTCCTTTTTGGTATTTAGTCACATACAATTTACATAAAGTGGCCAAAAGTGTGAATAAGTTGACCATATGTTCTTTAAAGTGAAGAAATGTACTGGTTTGTGTGATATTGAATCATCCAATGGCCCACATGAATTTTCTATTTTGTGTGCCTTTTGTTACATTTAGTCACACAAAGGTTTTTTCTTTGGTATTTAGTCACATACAATAATATAAAGTGGCCAAAGTTGGAATAAGTGTGGACCATATGGTGTTTAAAGTGAAGAAAATTTGTGTTATTGTGGTGACTATTGATCATCCACATGGCCCATGAATTTTCTTGTTTGTGTGGCCTTTAGATTCCATTTGTCACACCAAGGATTTTTCTTTGGTATTTAGTCACATACAAGTAAAATCATAAACGTGGCCAAAAGTGTGAATAAGTGTGACCATATGGTGTTTAAAGTGAAGAAATTTGTGTTTTGTGTGACTATGATCATCAAATGCCACATGATTTTCTTTTTGTGTGGCCTTCTTTGTTACATTTAGTCACACAAAGATTTTTCTTTTTGGGTATTTAGTCACATACAATACAATCATAAAGTGGCCAAAGTGTGAATAAGTGTGACAGTATGGGTTTAAAGTGAAGAAATTATTGTGTTTTGTGTGACTATTGATCACCCAATGCCACATGAATTTTCTTTTTGTGTGGCCTTTTGTTACATTTGGTCACACAAAGGTTTTTCTTTTGGGGTATGTTAGTCCATACAATAATCATTAAATGGCCAAAAGTGTTGGAATAAGTGTGACCATATGGTGTTTACAGTGAGAATTTTGGATGTTTTGTGTGACTATTGATCCATTCAATGGCCACATGAATTTAATTTTTGTGTGGCCTTTGTTTCCATTTAGTCCACACAAAGGATTTTTCTTTTTGGTATTTAGTCCATACAATATCATAAAGTGGCAAAAGGGTGAATAAAGTATGACCATATGGTTTAAAGTGAAGAATTTGCTGTTTGTGTGACTATTGATCATCCAATGGCCACATGAATTTTTCTTTTTGTGTGCTTTTTGTTACATTTGTCAACAAGAGCATTTTTCTTTGGGTATTTAGTCACATAATAAATCATAAAGTTGCCAAAAAGGTTGAATAAAGTGTGACCATATGTTGTTTTAATGAAGAAATTTTGTGTTTTGTGTGAATTATTGATCATTCCAATGGCCACATGCAATTTCTTTTTGTGTGGCCTTTTGTTTACATTTAGTCACACAAAGGATTTTTCTTTTGGTTATTTAAGTCACATACAATAAATCATAAAGTGGCCAAAAGTGTGAATAAGTGTGACCATATGGTGTTTAAGTGAAGAAATTTGTGTTTTGTGATGACTATTGATCCATCCAATGGCACATGAATTTAATTTTTTGTTGTGGCTTTTGTTACATTTAGTCACAAAATCATGTTTCTTTTGGGTAATTTAGTCACATACAATTAGCTTAAAGTGGCCAAAAGTGTGAAAAGGTGTGACGCATATGGTGTTTAAAGTGGAAATTTGTGTTTGTGTGACTATTATCATCCAAATGGGCCCACCATGAAATTTTTATTTTTGTGTGGGCCTTTTTAGCCATCTTTCAGCACAAACATGTTTCTTTGGGTATTTAGTCACATACATTAAGCTTTAAAGTGGCTAAAAGTGTGAATAAGTGTGGGCCATAAGTGGTGTTTAAAGTGATAAATTTTGTGGTTTGTGTGACTAATTGATGATCCAATGGCCACATGAATTTTCTTTTTTGTGTGGCCTTTTTGTACCATTTAGTTCACACCAAATGGTGTTTCCTTTTTGGGATTAGCCACCATGAATGTTATTTTGTGTGGCCTTTTGTTACATTTAATGAACCAACGAAATTAATTACATAGTGACCAAACAGTGTTAATAATAGTGACTATATGCAATCTTTTAGTCACATTTAAAAATTCAATAATCAAACGAATTCAAATACAATAAAATTGGAATGTAAAATACAATTGTAAATGCCGTAAATCAATAAAATTCTTCAGTTTGACGTAATTATAACGTCTTTCTGAGTGCTTTCTTCTTCTGAGCATGTCTGAGCAAGCAGCTTCGATTTCATGCCATCCAAGAGAGACAGTAGGTTGCGCTGTCACCTGTTAACTTTAGGTGGACCTTTGTTATGTCACTAATCAGTTGTATGGTACTTGGGTGGTGTTACGCTGTAAGGAACAAAAAGCCGGTGTATCAAATACTGTATTGAGCTATGCGAAATTATAGCTAAGCAATATATACTTGGGTTGATAAACACATGCGTATGTACCTGATCTTCAAAATCACTTTCTCCTTGCCATGCAACGAAACCACACCATACCTCCTTAACTGTTTTGGAAACGCGTTACCGTCTATTTCCGGTATGCACGCTGGCATCCTGTAAGGTTTCAACAGACCAGCTTTGTTAGGCCAGATTTGGGGAGTGGTCTGTTATGAAACATTTGTTTTCCGTCACCTTGTATAACTTTGCCAAAGCAATAATAATTGTTCATCTTTGAGTGCCACAGTCTCAGTGTTACCACCTAAGAGAGATGATTTGTTGCATGTACGTATCCAGAAATTAGTTTAAACAAAAAATAACATATGAACAATCTTTAAATACATACTTGTGGTAGTTCTGTAAATGAAGCTTCATCCATCTTGTGAATTGGGAAGATGACGTGCATCCTTGTTTGGCTAGCGTTTTTCTTAAGATGCGACTGCGGTTTAAACAGTTACGCTATAACCATATAAACACAGTAAATTAAATAAGACGATGCATATGTAGCATTTCAAAATCACAATGTGGTAATATAACTTACCTTGTTCCTTTTCTTTTCCAAAGCTGATAGTCCGTTAGACTTCTGCATGGCTCGCAAACTTCCTCAACATCGCAGAAACACGTGTTCGCGGCATCCGCCCAGCAATGATGGTTGTACATTAATGTTATGCCCGGAGACAGCCTGGCAATAAGCAGCAGCTGCTGTTTATAGCTTAATGTTGCACCGGAAGACCAAAACCTGCAATTAAAGTGTTTAAGAAAGACTGCAAATTTTTTAAAAGGGTCAATAGAAGATGGAATGTTTACCTCTGATGGCGTCAACCTGAGTTGACGTGCAATGGAGTTGTTGCCACTGGAGTCGACGTCCAATGGAGTTGATGCCATGGAGTTGACGTTGAGTTCGACTGCCCCTTTTGTGCAGCCATTGCTTTCATCCAAATCCTGGATGAGCGATTTCTTTTTCTTGAGCTCTGGCGCTCTCATCCTCCAAGTTCAGTTTGAAGTAACACCACTCTTTCACATCAGCAGCCTGTTTGTTTCAGGGCAGAAAAATACGCCCCCTGTAGGATTACGCACCTCCCACGTCCTCTAGCATATCCTCCCCTTTCTTACCTCAATACAACTGTCATCGGCATCATGCCATGATCAACTTCAAGGTTCGCTTGTTTGATCTGTCCTTCCGTTTCTTTCTGGCACCACACAAATATGGGGAAAATGTTATATGTAAGCAAGAAAGACTTTTAGCCCCACTATGAACATTATAACATATGCAGTAAAATAACATTACAATTTTTTCTCCCACCGGCTCTAGTATAACACCATCGATAAATACCCGTCTTTGTTCTGGCCTTCCTGTCAGCACCAGCAACGTAACAGATGAGTTCTCATCTGGTTCAATTTCTTACGCTTGACCTTATAAACAATCATGACAATACACAGAAGTTAAGATAAAATTAACCATATAAACGCAGTGTATGGATGCATATAATGTGCAATGTTCAAGTACCATTTGATCTGTCCCAAACACACGGCGTACGCACCTCGTCCCATTCCTAAGCTGATAGAGACATGGAACCGCGCTTCTTTTGTTGCGGCTGATTTCACCTTGCCAACACAAAATCACAAGGCGTTTAGAATATGATTAGTAGTATGAATGCTGATATACTATAGAACTAATATATACTATATATATGGAAACAGCAAATGGCTTAACTTGAATAAAAAATACTAATAATTAAGGCACCTTGAATTCATCGCTTTGTGATAAATTT